>CAUYSK010106730.1:0-53896 GCA_963575035.1 Avahi laniger
TAGCTCACAGGAACCTCAAACTCCTGGGCTCAAGCGATCCTCCTGCCTCAGCCTCCCGAGTAGCTGGGACTACAGGCATGCGCCACCATGCCCGGCTAATTTTTTATATATATTTTTAGCTGTCCAATTAATTTCTTTCTAATTTTTTAGTAGAGACGGGGTCTCGCTCTTGCTCAGGCTGGTCTCGAACTCCTGAGCTCAAACAATCCGCCCACCCCGGCGTCCCAGAGAGCTAGGATTACAGGCGTGAGCCACCGCGCCCGGCCTTAAACTTCCTTTTGATATTTCTAAATCAATATTCTAATCAACGTTATATTTTATTTTTTGACTTCCTAGTATGATAAACAAGAATTTAGATTTTACTTCTGCTATTCTCCAACCTTCATCTTCCCAATATATTTATATCAGTTTTTGGTTATTTTGTTATTTGGTATTTTTCATTTTTGTAATCATGTACATATTGTTCACTTCTAAGCCACTCTCTTCTTTATAGTACAGCTTTTCCCTGGACTTAATAATTGACCCTCTTTTTCATTTACTGAGTCTTTCCTTACCTTCCAACAGCCTGTTACTACAATATTCCTTGGGGTCAAGACTATCAGACTATCCTTTCCACTTTTCTCCTGGAAACCTCCCCCGACCTTAGGCGTATTCTCATCTAGAATGGTTTCAGTCTAGACCTCTTAACGCTTATGTTGTCTTGGGACTTCCTTTCACTTGGATCCCATTTTGTTAGAGCATATCCTCTAATAGCCTACTGAGAAAAAAAGATATGTGGGAGGTAAATTTTTTTTTTATTTTACTCTCACACTAAATTTATAGTTTAAGATCTCTTTTTTGCTGATATTCTGAAACTTTACAATGAAATATCTTTCCATTCATTGGACCGACCACTAGGTAGGACCATTCAATCTGGAGGTGTCTGTTCTTCAGTATTGGACATTTCTCTTGCATTATTACCTTGACAGTTACCTTCCCTCCATTGTCTCTGTTTTCTCTTTCTGAAACTCCTGTTAATTATTGGATTTTGGAGAGTATAGATTGATTTTCTGATTTTAATTTCAAAGTTACTCATAATCTGTGGCTGTTCTTTTGCATTTTATTACTCTCCACCTCTGAAAGCCTTCTCTCCTTTTCCAGGTCTCTTCTTCCATTTAGCTAATAAGTCAGCTACTACTCCTTTGTCCCTCTTTGTGATCTGAATATTTGTGGTACAGGGTTTTAAGTATCCGTCAATTTCATTGAAGATGGAGATTCTGGTTTTGCTTCTTGATTTTTGTTTTGGGTGATTTCTAAGACGAGAAGGGAACAAAAAGCTTTATAGTTTGCCACCTTAAAACTGTTTAGGTTTTGTAAAAAAATATGGTAGTTATACAGATAGTTGATACTCTTCAATCCAGTAGTCTGTCTCCAAAAGATTTGTTCTGAGGAAATAATACAGCTATACAACGCACACCATTAAATACAGGAAGACATTCATTGCCTTACTAATAATAGGAGCCAAACAATAACAGTTTATTTAGAACTGTGGGATCGTGGCTAAATAAATGATGGTGCATGGACCTAACAGAACATTACACAGCCATTGAAAAAGATACATATGTAAACTAGGAGATGCTTAAAATCTGAAAGAAGAATACAAAATAATATATATGCTATAACTGTAACTGTGTTTGTTGATCAAGACTCAAGGAGAAAACAAATATTAAATAGCTGTATTAAGATGGTAGCTGAGTGATTTCTTTTCTTCTTTTGAATTTTTTTGATTTATAAGACGAGAATAGCACACAGGCTAAATTTCTCCCTGATTACACTTGACTACTGACATATTGTTTCATATGAGTTTAACTTAGTTCCTTTTCTAATGGCTGTAAGTGTTCTGGATTTCATTCAGATAATAATTGTATACTCATGTTAGACATAAGATTAATTGGAATGTATATCATATTATAAATAGCATTCGTGGTAAAAGCTGTGAAGTAACGATTGTTGGTGGCTTCATCATGGCCTTTACAGGGAACTGCTGGATGTGTGGACTGAGCTACAGGATATCCATGATGCACATGGCTTGAGATATCAGTGGGGTGGCTCCCATAGCAACAAGAAGCTTTTGTGCTCTTTGGGAATAGACACCAGAAACATTGTGAGTTTGTTAGTACTTTGAAAAATCCTTTATTCAATCTATGGGTGTTTTTAAATTCTGTTACAGTTCTATTCAAGCTGTGATAGGCTAGTTCCTCAGAAAAATAAATGTTAATTGGTTTAAATATTTATTTTGAATATGCTGACTTTTAAACATCAATCTACTTAAATTTTTCTCCAATTGATGTTTCTTGTGTTAGTGTTTTTTCTTAACTATAAAATGAAGGAAATAGACTGGGAGATTAAAAATATAATCTAATATGGGCAATTAAACAATTTATTTACCATTTATGATATATGTGATAAAGTAATTCAGACATATTTTGGAGACTTTCATTATATGACAGATTATTCTCTAAATATATGTCCTTTCTCTCCAACATGTGTGTAGCTCTTTACAGGCAATAAGAAGCAGCCTGTTATAGTGCCCATGTATGCAGCAGGATTGGTAAGTACAAAAATGCCTCTGCATGTATTTATCATTACTGAATTTATTCTGTAAAATCATCTTACATAGCATGACATAGAAGTATTTTTTTAAGAGGCATTTAATGTTGGAATCTTAACGGTATAAATATAATACCTTTTTTGAGCTTATGAAGCCCTTCAAGTCTTGATTTCAGGAATTTTTTTTATATTCCATTAATTACAGATACTGTTTTGTTTTAGATTAAAATTATTTTTATCTTAGAAATGTGAGTGTGTATAACTCTTTGTAAAATGCACCTTTGGAGGATTGTCTTTTCTTTTAGATATAATTTATTTTAATCCAGTTATTAATTTTAAATAATAGAATATTGAGGGTATGGATGTATATAAAAGCTTGGAAATTCCAAGTTATAGTAAATGAAAATGAGCTGCGACTCATATTGGTCCTTAGTTCTTCCATTAATGTTTTAAATTTGTTGAATTTTGTTTTTTCAGATATGCCAGGTAATCCCGGAAAACTGAGGCATTTTCAGTCTGTTCCTTATCAAGACTCAGTCACATTTTAAAGTTTGATATTTGTGTTTTTTGGTGTGTCTTTGAGTTATTGGTGAATAAAAATGTCCTATGAAACTAAAAATATATTATTATAACCAATAACTTGAAAATAAGGATAAAATACTATGTTTACAAATGAAAGAAAAAATAACAAAAGAATCCTTAGTATACAATTTAAATTTTACAACCCATTATATGCATGTGAAAGTGAATTTGCTGTGGAACTTATCTTTTTTTTAAATCTACAAACTTTCTCCGTAAATAATCACTAAGTATTGATTTTGAATTGGAACATTTTGATTTGTTTTTTGGAATTTTCTATGTTTTAAAAAATCAGTTTCTGCTCATTTTATAAATGGTTGTCTTAAACACTTTAAAGACACCTAGATGATCCCTATACTCTTTTCTGTTGTAGGTAAATACAGTATAATCCAGAACATTTCTTTAGTAATCATTTTACTATTTCTGTAAGCTTTAATATCACAGTTTATTTAGTGAATATAAATGTAACTCCCCTCCATCTTTGTGATGTCTTTCATTTAGAAACTTAATTCTTTTTAATATCAAATTGTAATTATACCTGAATTTTTCCCGTGGTGCTTTATACATGTGAAATGTTCAGTAATCTTTTATCTCATCTGGAGGAATACCTGAAATGATCATTTAAGTCCCTGGCTCTCAAACTTTAGTGTACGTCGGAATCTCCTGGAAGACTTGTCAAAAGACTGATTGCTAAGCAACATCCCCAGAGTTTCTTATTCAGTAGGTCTAGGGTAGGGCTTGAAAATTTGCACATCTGACAAGGTGATGCTGAAGCTGCTGTTTGAGGACCACAATTTGAGAACCACCAGTTTAAGTGATAGTTCAAATTAGAAAACTTGACTGAGACAGTAATCATTCACTAAATGTTTTGTCTCCTTGCATAAGGGCACACTAGTGAGCCTGTAGAGTATTAATATATAATATGGTATTGAACTTACTTTCATTTTTCTCGCTGCTAGATGAAAGCCTTTCATGTGTACTATTGTTAAGAATTGAGGGGGAGGGGCGCAAAAAAAAAAAAGAATTGAATCTTGGGCAGGTGTGGTGGCTCACGCCTGTAATCCTAGCACTTTGGGAGGTCGAGGCTGGTGGATCGTTTGAGCTCAGGAGCTCGAGACCAGCCTGAGCAAGAGCAACACCCTGTCTGTACTAAAAATAGAAAGAAATTAGCTGGACAACTAAAAATATATAGAAAAAATTAGCCAGACATGGTGGTGTGCACCTGTAGTCCCAGCTACTCAGGAGGCTGAGGCCGGAGGATCGCTTGAGCACAAAAGTTTGAGGTTGCTGTGAGTTAGGCTAACACCACAGCACTCTAGCCCGGGCAACAGAGTGAGACTCTGTTTAAAAAAAAAAAACAGAATTGAATCTGCAAATTGCATTAGTTTATGCCCTATTTTATTGGGGGGGTTGAGGGGTGGCAGAGATTCTCCTGAAAATTTTTTTTAGAAATTTACGGATTCTAACATTACTGACTTAGCAGATTTGGTTTTTCTTCCCCACCCCCACCCCCAGTTAAGGTTGACTTTTATCTGGGATATAACCTTTAATTGATAAATATTCAAGAACTTATCAGGTGCTATATTAAAACATGCAAAAGCCTGGCTTTTTCTTCAGTCCTAGATTATTACCCATTTGTGCTGGTAGAATATTGATGTGAAATACTGATTTTTTTCCCCTCCTTATTTCTACATCCACCCTGAATAACTTCCTGTCTGACTCAGAAAGTGTGTTAGACTTGTAACAAACCCAGTGGAACATGTAAGATGTTTCTCCCTCTGAAATGACTCTCTCTCTGCTTTGCCAGTCGAAGGACCTAAGTACTAAGGCTCCACAGTATCTTAGAGATCAGGAGCAAACACTAAATTCATACTGAAGCATGTAGATGTCATGATATTATATGGCATGTTGTAGAACCAGCTTTCTCTTCAAGCACCACCATGGTGTAATGTGTAGTACAGAGGGTGCCCATTCCTGCAGTTTTAATGTCTGAAGCATCATAAAAGCATTGGATTCTTAGGGCTTGGATGTGATAAATTGTTGTGTTCCCCTGGACCCCCATCCCAAGTTGTGCTTATGCTTTCACGTGACAGTAATAACTATGTACTTTAAAACATCTGATTGAAAAAACAGGCTCTTGCTTCAAAACTTTTGATTCTAAAGGTATTATTGTGAAGTGTTTCCCATTATAGTGCTATAAGATTTTCTGTAAATAAAATTTAAGAGTAGCCAGGTGGGTCCCAGCTGCTCAAGAGGCTGAGTAGGAAGGAGCCCATGAGCACAGGAGTTCAATGCTAGCCTGGGCAACATAGTGACACCTTGTCGCTTTTTTTTTTTTTTTTTTTAAGTAAATAAAATTAAGATTAGTTCCTTTTTGTCTTTAGGCTTTTCAAAGGACCTGGGTTTTGTTTGTTCTTTCTTCTTCCTGCTAGACTAACTTTCTTATAAAGTTTATGTATTGATCTGTCCTCCCCCAACCCCCTGCCCCAATTAATGGCCAATATACCTTTTTCAGGGTATGTTAGAGCCCACCAAGGAACCATTGAAACCACTATCTGCTGCAGAAAAAATTGCTTCCATCGGTCAGACAGCCACCGTATCACCAGAGATGAACCCATGTACATCTGATCAATTCCAGGTAAAAATATCCGTATGTATATAGATGTGATTATATGTTTGTACACATACATCCACACATACTGTTTTTTTCCTTTATATATAACTTTTAGTTTTTAAAATATTTCTAAAACTTGATGTGATGATGGACAGCATTTGGGTTGTTAACGAACATCCCTTGAAATACAATGAACAAATTATCTTTAGTTTTCAAAAAGAGAAAGCACAGTTTGAGAACTGGGTGATTATGAGTAAGTTCTTAAACCTGTCCAGGCCTTCCTCTCTTGACCTATAAAATGAAGAGTTCACAGCAGGTATCTCTAAACTCCTTTGCAGTTTGAACATTGTGTGATCATAATTTTTGACATAAATCTGGTAAGTGCTGGGTTTTCAACAAGATGGGAAACACTGCATTTATACCAGCTCTTTAAGTCTGCTGTTGTATATTTTTCCTGAAATCCTGTGAAATTTTATAAAGCAATGAAAGTTAGATGTGTTTATTGCCTTGAAAACTGTTGTTTATGAGAGTTTGAGTAAAACTGTTATTTAATTTGAAAATGATGTGACCTTTAACAAAATAGCCTATGGATTAGGAAATAAAAGGCTGTCTTACTTTTCTTATCCTTTAACTCCTTGACATATTTAAGTACAAATATTTTTTTCAATCCAATATATTTAATATAAAATCTTCCCTCTCACCTTTTATCTGGAGAAAATGGGCCATTTTTGTTTGCTTACTCTTTCCACACAAAGTTAGAAACTGACTTAGTACTAGTTAAATGTGTTTTTTTAAGATTAGTGTTTTTAAGTGAACATTACCATTTCTAAAACATATTCTTGCCATGTTTGTCATTTCTTAACCTTAAATACCATTTTCAATTGTATCTAACACAAAAATGTATGTTTGAACAGCCTTTCCCAAAATGTGTATTCCATTGGATACTAAAAGTTCCCAGGGTAAAGTAAGTTTGGAAAATACTTCATGTCATATCACCATAAACACTGTTAGAGATTCACAGTACACATTAAGGACTCTGAAGAGTCCTAAGATAAATAACCCGATTTAATTTTAATTCATTTCTAAATTTACTTGGTCACAGGACCTTTTTCTGCAGGGACCAGAGGACAGGGCAGTTGTAACACCCGCAGAACTAGTGTTTTGAAGAACATACTTTAGAAAATAATGTGTAAAGCATAGGCCCTACCCTTTCAGGTGTGTTTCAAGAAACATCTGATATTACTGCTGTGTACCACTGTGGTTTATACTCGGGCATAGCTTAAATATCACTTTGCAGCCAGCTTGTTACTGGCACTGAATTAGTGGGCAAGAGGGCCTGATGTGTACAATGCCTGGCCTTGATGGTTGGGCTGCAGACAAGGTGGCCTGGACAAAATGTCTGAGCAGGTAGACTCTGTCCTTAGTTACCCTGTTTTCATTGCCCTGATACGCCCTCTGGCAATCAACTGCTTTCCCAGGCCTGCCCTATCTATATGCACATTTTCACTTCTGCCTCAGTCTACATTCTTACTCCTGCAGTGTTAGGTATTAGGAAAGTATTTTGAGTAACTGCTTGGTACATTACTGAAAATGGAGCTGTTCTTATTGTTACCATTTGTCGCTAGTTCGGCTTGCCTCCTTCTCCTCTTCCTCCTCCATCCATCCACTTCCACATGTTACAACCCCATAAACTATTGCTTATTTTATTGGAGTTAGCTGTTGCCTGTCATTTTTGTCCCAAGCTGATTCAGTCCTATTATGTATTTCATTCTACTCATACTGCATAGCTTATCATCTTTCTTATATAATTTCATTATGGACTTGACTAAAAGTGGAGTAGTCCAGATGACCTAATACAAAACATGTGTTAATTTAGAATTTTGTACTAAGATGCCTGGCCACCATCACAAAATTGTATGATCCTTGCTTGGCTCCCTCCATACCTCTGACTTAGCAAACATCTGAAATATAAAGATTCTCCTTATATAAAATGATATTTCTTACCATTATTCTTTTGTATGCCATATATATGGCAAAATATAATATCATATATAATCTTATTTGTTGGCCATGCAGTAATACTGTTATATCTTCTCACTAGCCATATTTTATAGATGAAACAGCCATATCCTTTAGTGCTAGAAGCTTAGCAAAATGTATCAGGAAAGACCTTGTTCAATACCTCATTGTTTTTTCCAAAAAACATACACCAAACCTTCTTCTTAGGTTTGTTTTTGGCATCATTAAACAGTAGTTAGCAAACTTAGCACAGTTGTATAATTCCCCTTATGAATGCATGCTTTTTTTTTTTTTTTTTGTGACAGAATCTCACTCTGTTGCTCGGGCTAGAGTGCCATGGCGTCAGCCTAGCTCATAGCAACCTCAAACTTCTGGGCTCAGACAATCCTCCTGCCTCAGCCTCCCAAACGCTGGGACTACAGGCATGCACCACCATGCCTGGCTAATTTTTTCTATATATTTTTTGTTGTCCAGCTAATTTCTTTCTATTTTTAGTAGAGACAGGGTCTCACTCTTGCTCAGACTGGTCTTGAACTCCTGACCTTGAGGGATCCTCCCGCCTCGGCCTCCCAGAATGCTAGGATTACAGGTGTGAGCCACCACGCCCGGACTGAATGCATGCTTTTGGATCTGTCTGTTCTATCCCAGTTTGGTCACCCATTGAGTTTGTTTTGTTTTTCTTCCAAATTATTTTATACTCATTAATGTTGTAACCATTACGTCTGTTATTTAGAAATTTAATAACTTAATGATATTTTTTCTAAGATACTTTTACCTGAAAAGACATCTTAAGGGTGAAAGAACAGTAATGATACCATTTGTGTGTTCTTGTTGTTTTACTATTATCCATTGAATTTCAGTCACGCCATTCATGGTGCTATTACTGACTCCCACCTTCATAATATCAGTACTTTAACCACACCTTATTCACTGCTGAGTAGAGTAAACTCTCTGACTAGCAGTTATGCACCTAGTCACCACTAGCAACTTCTTTTCTTGATGTGATTATTTTAGTTGTGAATCAGAATTTTAGAGCTAGAAGAAAAAATGATTACCTAATACCATGCTACCTTTTTATAAGACGACATATTTGGAAAGGCGAAGTGATTTACCCAAAATCAGTGGTACAGCTAGGACTAGAATTGGAGTCTGTTGTCTCCAGTCTCCGTGTTTTTGTTCTTTTTGTTTTGATCTAGTCTCCTTAGTGCTTTTGTCTCTGCAGTAATCATTCATACCACATTGCTTCAAGTTGCTTTAAAATGCTTCATTCTAGTGCTTTCTCTGTGATTTACCATACTTGTGAATGTCAGTAGTTAGCCTTTTTTTGTTTTTTTTTTTTTTTGCTGTTTTTCATTTTCTTCATTTCCACTAAATGTTGACTCATACTTAGCACCTCATAATTTTGGCTATGTCTTCAAAATATCATACACCTATACAAGAAGCCAAAATTTCAGCACATCACTGAAATATTTCTAAGCACCCAGCTACTTGACATCATTTAAATAGACATGTTAACGAAAAAACTTGCTCCATTTATCCAGAAATTTTGTTATTGCATAAACCTAGATTTCGTCCATCCATTCAGGTGTCGGTGATCTAGAAGCAGAGTAAGTTCAATTTGTTGGACTGCTTAGAGCTTTGTTTTTGAGATCAGCTAAAAAAGATCTTTTCTAAATGTTTATTAGTCATCATGCAGGTGGGTTGTAACTAGGTTTTCACCAGCATTTTTTTTTTTAACTTTCATCTGCAATAATTACAGATTCAGAGGAAACTGCAGAGATAGTACAGAGAAGTCCCATCACCAGTCTCCCCCATGGTTACATCTCACGTATTGTAGTACAATATAAAAACCAGGAATATGACATTGGTATAATATGTATATATGGTTCTATATCATTTTGTCATATGGGTAGATTCATGTAACCACCACAATCAAGATACAAAACTCATCCATCACCACAAAGAACACCCTTAATAGTCACCTCCCAGCCATCCCTTACCCCGGGCTCCTGCTAACTAATAGTAGCATTTTATTTGGTTTATACCTCCCCTGCCAACCTCCGTGCTGGACCTGATTTTTAGAGACTAAATACTTACATTAATTTGCCCATCATTGGTATCCCAATTATCCAGACTGTATTATAAAATCATGGGACTAGACTTTCAAAAATAACCAATCCATGCTCCTTTCCTATAGGGAACAATGACTCTACCTACTGAGAAAAAAATAAGTTTAATAGTGTCTACCTTACAATGAAGCATAGTGGTGAGCAATACCAAACAAAAGACAATTAGCATGTAAATATTAAAAGTCTCATCAAACACAAGTTATTTCAATACCACCCCCAAAACAAGAGGGAAAAAACCCAACAGTTTTTCTCCTAAGAATATTCTTAAAATGAAGTGTGAATTCTCATTTTAAAAATGTTTTTGTAAGCCTTCCATCTTATATTTATTTTATCTTTGTATATTTGGCACTATGAAATTTAAAAATCTAGAATAGTCAAATCAGTTCTGAGTATCCTTTTTTGTATATTATTTCACAAAGTAGATCCTGCGCTTGCTTTGGCAACATGTGTACTAAAATTGACACAATAGAAGATTAGCATAGTGCCCTCCTATACAAGATTGACATGCAAAAATTAAATTCTGGTATCTGATAAGTAATTTCTAAATTGAAGAAGTTGATTAAAATATTTGCAATCAACATTTTTAAAAAAGTAGGTCCCATTTCTTGGCCCAGTATTTCCTCCAAAATTTGAAAAATTATAAAGAACCAGAAACCTTGGACTTTGAACATTTACATTTTATTTGTAAGGAGACCAACTAAATTAACTAAACTGTAAAAGGTTATACTAATAGTTACTTAGTGATTATTCTGTCTTGAATAACCCAGATCTCCTCACTTGCAGTATGGTACCTTCTCTGTTACATTATATTATCTGTTAAGAAATTTTAAGTGGCTAGTGATTTAAAATAAATTTAGTCACTTCAGTGAAAAAAATCAGTAAAGTTTTTAAGTATTTTAATTGTGATCAAGCCAGCAGTTTAAATCTTGATTTGAGAATAGATTGAAATCTTGACATGGAATCAGTTCATAAATTTGTTTGAAACTGTAAAGATAATTCCATTTCTTAGGTACAGTTTTTCGAATGTCAATAAGCTGTACTATTTGTAAATTTTGCAATTTCAGTTTGTGTTAATATTTGCAGATAACCTTCTGAAATTGTAAAGTATCCCAGTTTTGTCTTTAGGTACTTTGTTGCCTATTGGTCTTGCTATAATAGTTTTTTTTTTTTAAAGGATTCTTTAAGTTGCTACAACCTGTACTGATTAATTTTGATTTTTTGGTTTTCAACTCTAGGAGTCTCTACCACCCGTCCAGTTTGACTGGAGTAGCAGTGGCCTTACTAACCCTTTAGATGGTACGTCTCTCCGTAGAGCCTCTAGCACCAGAGCTAGAGTTAAGAAAGCTACAAAGTTCAGACAAACTTCTCTCTGCTGATTTCCTTTTTTTGTTTGAACATAACTTCTTATTCTTATCTTTGGAAATTCAGGCTTTCTTTCTGAATAGTAATTGCTCAAGAAACCAGCTGTTACTATAATGTCCAAATATAGGTAGTAGTAGCTAGGTAAAATTTTAGTTTCTTTATCTTAAGTCAAAAATAAGCTTCTTTAGTTTTTACAAATATCTAGGTAGTTTAAATGATATTTTAGCTAGGACCAATTTTTTTCTGGAAGTTTTAATTTATGGAATTTTCTTGGATGCAAAGTCTTGTGATTAGAGGCTGCTTCAAAGCACAAAGCACAACTATTTAACCAAAAACAGTGTGCAGATAGATTCATATTTATTGACTCAGTAGTTTTCAGATTTAATAATATTTTATAGAGCACTTACATGCAAATGGAAAATGAATGACTTTCGTGATCCTTTTCTAAAACTTATCTCCAAATGCTAATAGGCAGTTCCAGAAATAACTGGTTTAACTTATGGCTTTAAAAGAAAATCCTGAAACGAGAATAGCTTATTCCAGTAATGTGGGGTCTTTAAAATAAATACACAATGCTCGTTTCTCATGTTAACACCACAGGTTTTAAGTGGATCCTGAGATATAATTGCTCTTACTCCTTGTGCTTAAGTTGTTTGAGCCATTGTCTAAAACACCTGTCATCATCTAAATGGCAATTGTCATTGCTATTGTCTAAAACACTCTTGTCAGCTTTTCCTTATAGTGGGGGTCCTGGGATATCTGGAAAGCATCCAATTGAATAACATAGTGCTGAAGGAAAGCCTGGATGCACCTTTTGCTGTTGTCTGGTGTCTTCAGTCAAATCATCGTGCTTTATATTAACAAACAACTTCTTTAAAAATGTATACTATTTCTGATTACTGTTTCAGAGTTAAAGGGGAACAGTACAGCTTTGAGGTTGCACATCAGGGTAGGGCAGCTATGACATTCTTCATTATGTTATTTTATTTTATTTTAAACTAAGTTAATGTATTGGTGTGTGTCCCCAAACTGACAACTTTTTTTTTTTTTTAAATCATTAATGAGAAACCAACATTACTAACATGAAGAATTGGTTTGGGCATGTACAGTGATTTAATGTTGGGTTGAGATTAAAGTATTGTTTCCCTTTAACGGGTACACTTTCCTTTTGGTCTTTCTGGTATGGCTTCCAGTTTTGATTGAAGAAACTGAACTCCTAACTAAAACCTTACTAAGTGTTACATTCTTTACATTGTACATGAGGAAATGTACATTGAATTAAATTGTTACTTTAGAAATGTCCTTAGTAATGAAAAACTAATACTGTACACATTGTTTTAATGTTGATTTTTAAAATGTGCAATGATTACTAATTATAACCTGCATGTTCAAGTGTGTGTCTTACCCCTTTTTACACATAACCCCTCCTCCCTTGGCTTACCTTCTGTGTGGCTGCCTACCAACATGGTCACTGAATTTCAAGCTAGTGGAGGTTCCACTCTTCTGAACCTTGATTTCTTTGGGCCCGTGGATGACAGTAGCTCTAGCAGCAGCACCACAATCCCAGGTCAGCAGAGTGTTAAAACCACAATTCTAGTTTATTTACTAAAAGCATGACCACATTACTTGACTTTCCTATAAACAAGGAAACAAGTAGATTGTATTCTCTATAATGTCTTTTTAATATTTTTCTTTCATCTGTCTGTTGTTATTTTCTAGTATCTAACTACAAAAAATGATTTATGTGAAATATATTTCAAGGAAAATTTTCTCAGAGAATAATATTTAAAGCAGAAAGTAGTTTCTAAGAATAAAGTATCCCTAATGTCCTTAGACAAAGGCAGGGTTTGGTTTTTTTCCCCCTCTAAGTGGAAAATGTGATTTTTATATGCTTATTTTTTAAAGCATATTCTATAAAGCCATTTGAAAACAAAGTTTAGAGATATAAGAATATTTTAGTACACAAAGATGACTTTACTTTTTAGTGCCTGTAATAATATATAACCTTTACAAATTCTAGCATTCAATTAGTTGTTTATTAGTGCTGCTAAATATATAATTAGGTTCCAAAATGTTGGAGTCTAGCACTTAGTTATATAGTCCCATATAGAACTATTACTGTTTTTATGCAGCTCTTAAATAAAACGTATACTGTTAGTTTTCCATGGGAAAAAAAATGTTACAAAAGTTGATAGTAGAAAATAATTGCTGTGAGATACTAAAAGCTAGAAATTAAAAGTTACTGGAGTGCCTGTTAAATTAATGTTCAGTCCTGCTAAAGTTCAGTTCACTGACCAAAGGACTAATGTGCTTTGTCATTTTCTAACTGAATAAAAGATTAAAATTATAATGACATTTTTATGTTTACATTTTATTTAATATGATTTTAATGAGTCCCTGTCATCCCAACTTGTGATGTGGTAACCATCCTGGTTGGTCACCAGACGGCTTTTGGGGTGCTATATAGATGCTAATGCCCAGAATGCATAGTGAGAATCCTTTTCTGTCCCCATTAATGGCGAGTTTCACAACCAGCCTGATTCCTGAGAATTTGCTGGTTTTGTCCTGTTCTACTAGATAACCCTGCCACCCACTTCCAACAGTTTAGGAGCCATGATGGGATATGAA
Source organism: Avahi laniger (assembly GCA_963575035.1). Lineage (NCBI taxonomy): Eukaryota > Metazoa > Chordata > Mammalia > Primates > Indriidae > Avahi > Avahi laniger. The sequence continues at coordinate 13,921 of CAUYSK010106730.1, forward strand.
TGGGGGAGACTAACAGAGTCAGCTAAGGGTGAGCCTGGGACCCAGGATGCCTTTCTTGATATCTGATTGGGGAAATCTGATTCTGCTACAGGGAAGTTCCAGGGTCATTTGGTATAGAATAACTGGATTACTCAAATCTAAGCCCCTGGTTATCATTTTCATTGTTCTTAAAATTTGGCAAGCATATGAAAGGCCAATCTGTGTCTGGTTTTGATTTCAACATGATATTTTACTATTTACTAATACTTAAATTACTTCTAAATACATTTGATCTATGGAATGACCTAGGTGAGCTAATTAGTTGCCTGCCATTTTATAATACTTAATTGGGTGTGGGGACAGATAACCAAATACACGTATATCACTTTCCTTATTACTGTATTCCCAAGAATTAATTATCGAGCTCCCATTTTAAATTTGTGCTCAGCTTTGTTTTGTCATAAACTGTATTATAATTTAAATGAGGTCACTGTTTTTCTTTTGGATGCCTAAAAATATGGTTTAAATTTAATTTTTGGTTACATTTCAAACTCATTTAAAAACCATCCATAGGAGCACAAATAACCTGGCTATATAAAGAAGTACAGAAATGACCTGATAATCAGGCTCAGTGTACACAGCTGCAAGAAGAGCAAGTGGTTTCAGAAGCTTAGAGCTGTAATGGAAGTGAAATCAGCATGGTCAAATGCAGTTCTCATTTCTTTGGAACCTTTTAAATATTTTTGTGCAATATTTTAATTAATATGCTCTAGCTGCTATATAAATTTGATTACTGTATATTTGCTTTGGCTTCTTTTTATTGCTATTGGGTTTTGTTAAAACTTACCATCGAGCTACAGGTATCAACACCTTCCTTAGTATTCCATTTCACCACTTGCTTACACTTTTTCTGACTTGTTTCTGGGAAAGTCATTTCGTCTTAGCTTGCGGTTATTTAATTATTTTGTGTGTGAGACTTAGGAGGTTGGCATAGAACTTGGTTGGCTAGCTTTAATTATGTAACTAAACTATGCCTCATTAAGGTCCTGTAAAAAAGAAAAAAACCTTCCATTAAAAAAATTACTCTCCAATTATTAGTGTATAGTAAGTAGTTGTCTTGTTTTTGAAAAATTTAACCATAGTTTTGGGGTTTTTTGATGTAGTCGTAGTTTGGGGTTAGGGGAATGTGATTTTTTTGTTTGTTTGTTTGTTTTTTTAATCTGCCACTTTACTGTTCGACAGCCAAGTGGTCAGAATTTTATAAACTCAACTAAGTTTTTACTAGCACTTTCCTGTTGCCAGTCAGAATACAGTTGTTTATTCCACATTATACATTAGACATCAACTTAAATGTTCTGGTTGCTTGGAATCTAATCTTTAACAGTGAAGGAGGGAAGTACCTTGGGCTTGTTTGGTCCCTTTACAGACATCTACAATTTTTTACATTTTAATTGTAACTCATATTTTTGTTATAGAACTACAAAGAAAAGTCCTTTTTAGGTATATTTTGAAACTGTACCTTAATGAAATATTAAAAACTTGGGAGAGTCAACATACATTTTCTATAGCCTTCCTACCTTGTTGGACTTCGTTAACTGTGGAAGCCGCTTTTGCTTGTTTGATTTCTGTAAACATCTGAGATCTATGGTTACATCTGCAAAGTTGGTAATGGAAGTCAGTTCCTGATTTTTCTTATTAACCTTGAAATACCCTAAAAGGGGGAAACTTGTTAATATATTCATTTATATATAACTGTCTGCTGATTTTGCAGGATTTTAAAGAAATAAATAAAAATTAAAGAAGCTATAAGGCATTCTTCCTTATAGTCCTTTGCTATTATACCCTAAAGCTCATGAACTTTTTTCCTCAAGTAATTTTCTCAAGACGAGTATAGGATTAGAAACTTTTTAAAAATCTTAGTATCTTTATTATCCAAAGTTTAGCTTGAGTTTTGTATTTCCCATGTAATATAGTTTTTATTTTTTTATTTTTTTTGAGACAGAGTCTCACTCTTTTGCCCAGGCTAGAGTGAGTGCCGTGGCATCAGCCTAGCTCACAGCAACCTCAAACTCCTGGGCTCAGGCGATCCTACTGCCTCAGCCTCCCGAGTAGCTGGGATTACAGGCATGCACCACCATGCCCGGCTAATTTTTTCTATATATTTTTAGTTGTCTGATTAGTTTATTTCTATTTTTAGTAGAGACGGGGTCTTGCTCTTGCTCAGGCTGGTTTCGAACTCCTGAGCTCAAACAATCTGCCTGCCTCGGCCTCCCAGAGTGCTAGGATTACAGGCGTGAGCCGCCGCGCCCGGCCTGTAATACAGTTTTATATATATATTTTAATGACTTCAGTTGAGAATTTTTAATAGATTTTTACAATAAATCTAACCCTCTAACTCAGCTTCCTTTCGAATTACTCTAACAAGATATTTGAACTGTTGGCTACCAAATCATTCAGATGTGGGACTATAGAGATATAATTAACCCTGGACACAAGAATTTTCACTTTGTTTAATAGTTGTTTTTTATTTACTTTTTCTGAAACATTTTACCCTCCCCACCTCTTACCTGAAGAAAGAACAACGTGGTATATGTTTATGATTAGTGATAATTTGATGCTTTGAGTAATAGTTCATGTCCTTAGATAATCATAATGTATTTAAACTAACCAAATCATATACCACATTTGAGACTTTATATTAGCTTCCATATCTTTTGCTGTGCAAGAAAATAATGGAGAAAAAATGGTCAGGGAGATGGGGGAAAAGGGAAAGTTCAAAAAATGAGGTTAATCAGTTTAAAAATTAAGGATATTATATGCAAATCATGTGCATTCTAATTATAAAACATGGATAACTTATATCACAAACTAATCCAAAATTGGAGTTTTCTATAGCAGATATAAATTTTAGAAGTATTTGGGTAGCATCTGCTATGTAAATGTTAGATTAATTAAGGATATATTTATTCCAAAGTAGAATTTTAAAAGTATTTTCCTGTTTCATAAAAACTCCAAAAAGTAGAGCTTATAATTAAAAAATAAATGCAATATTATAGGTTCTAAGGCTATATTGTGCTTGTAAAGGACTCAGATGTTGGCTGGTCTGAAGCTAGTGTGTTATCTCAGTTGATTATTCATAGTCAGTTACAGATAGAACTCCTTGTTCTACTACTTTCCCTTCTCACTACTGCACCTGTCTAAAAAAAAGAAAAAAAGACTCAGATGTTTACAGAACATTGCCTTTTGCATCTTGGATTGTGGCTAATTGGGTAGCCCATTTTTGTAGCTTGCTATCACTGACTATTGTTTTATACTATAAGGTGTGGATCCAGAGTTGTATGAGTTAACAACTTCTAAGCTGGAAATCTCCACCTCAAGCCTCAAAGTGACTGATGCATTTGCGAGACTCATGTCCACAGTAGAGAAGACAAGCACATCTACCAGGTAAACAGATAGTGTTAATTACACTGTAATTTTGAATTCCAAAGAGCCCAAAGGGAAAAAGCACATAAACTGGCAGTATTTCAATATATTGTATTAAAATTCACTTTGTATTTATAAAAGCCAGTAGATTCCTAAGTCCAGAAAATAGTGCCAAATTATGTTTAATTATGAACTTTATTAGAGCAGAGCTATTTCATAAGAGCCTGGAAAGGGCTGACAGATGTGGTTTTCTTTTTTTTCCTCCCTACTTTGTAGAGAATAATTCTGATTAAATATTGTGATCATAAAGCTTTTGCAGAAGTACTCCCCCTTTCTCTTCATAATTACTGAGATCATCTTTGGGAACCTAGTTTCATACTCCTAGAGTTACCTAGGCTAATCTTTGTGCTTTCTGGGCTACAATTGAGTAGGGAATGGGCATTACTTTTGGAATTTTCGCTGATGTGGTCCTCTAATTTGGGACATGAAGCCTTGCTTTACCAAGCTTTCTAGGAGCCCTTTCAGAGGAATGGCTTATAGAAAAGCAGTTATTATCCCCCAGTGTTGGAACCAAAGAGGAGGAAGCCACCTGGGCAGGAAAACATTTAGATTTACATAATTAAGCACCGGTATAATCCATTGCTTTGACATGTTAACCTTAAGACTCATCCAGTTTCTAACAAAAAGGTAATCATTATGAACCAGGAAGTCACTAGTGCAAGAGCAAATACTAGCTGATTGGCATGCCAACTCTGCTGTCCCAAATCCATGATTCATCAGCATTTTAAAGTGGAAATATTACCTATTAGTTACCCACTTTGAACGAATATTATAACTCCTTCTCCTCAATAAGTAACATGTTAATCATGTTAATTTCAGATTTATCTTTAAAATCAATTCTTCTATAGAAAAATATCCATTGAAAAATACTTTTCTCCTATAAATAGATTAATTTTTTTATTATTTTAAATAAATTATTTTAAGGGGTGGAGAGTTGTGAAGAGGGGTGTTCGGTTGCCTTGGTTGTTTTTGTTGAGACAGTCTCACTCTGCTGCCCTGGGTAGAGTGCAGTGGCACCATTGTAGCTCACTGCAACCTCCAACTCCTGGGCTATAAAGGATCCTTCTGTCTCAGCTTCCTGGGTAGCTGGGACTGCAGGTGCATGCCACAACACCCCAGCTGGGTTTTTTTTTTTCTCCTTTCTTTTTGGTAAAGATGGGGTTTCACTTTTGCTCAAGCTAGTCTCAAATTCCAGGGCTTAAGCAATCCTCCTGCCTCTGCCTCCCAGAGTGCTAAGATTATAAGCATTGAGCCACCACACTCGGCCTGTTAATGAATTTTTATCTGTCTTAAAACTTTAGCTTGAATAATCACATTGTCTTTTAAACTTTGTGTGCTTATATCCATTCAACAGATATTATCAATATTTATAATTATGAAAATCTATTATTCATTTTATAATTAACTTTTCCCTAGAATGGATTTGTAGCGTGCACGTCCTTATCGGTCCACAGATTCTGCCCATTGTTCTCATTGCCTCATGTGATTGTAGCATGCTACCTGCCACTGCCAAAGCGCTTGTTAAATAAACCTACTTGTAAATGTAGCTATTGTGGATTTTTTCTTGCTATTTTTTTCTTTCCAAATAAATTGAAACTCTTCTCATACATATTTGTCATCTATTTTTTTCTACATATGTTAACTAAAAGCTAATGCACATTTGACTTTTAAAAAAACTGATGCTTTTATTGTTTGGGCTTTCCCCTGCTATTTTTAGGACAATCCTTTCTGGGACAGCCCTACTGTTTCCTCACCTTTTCTCCCCTACAGTTTCACTGACCTAACCAGAGAACTGTAGTAGAGGCTTAAAGTCCCAATGATGAGAATTCATTTTGTGCCATTAGGAGGAGCTCTAAACCACATTGTTAATTTGCCTGCTGTCCTAATTTTTTAACTCATCCTTGAAACATGCTGTGTACTAGGGAACTCTTCCAACCTCTATAGCTTTAAGAAATTATTTTCATTTTTTCCATTGTTCTATACTATTAGGGAATGAACTAAAACTATAATGTATATCCTGGAGCCAGTGTTATAACTATAGTCAGCTACTCTCTAGTATCTGTCCATCATCATATTTAAAACAAAATAAATGGAAAGGAGAACAAGTTGCCATCTTTGTATTTTGTTTTGGGAAATGAGTGTTATTTGAAAATGGTAAAAAGTGCAAATATTCATGAGTCTTACAATTAGTATTTAAAGTTTTAAAATATTGTGAAATGCTCCAATGAGTGATTCTCAACTGTACAGAGCAGAGACAAGTGGGTGCCATGTACAACTTCAGAAAGCATTTCTAATGTTTTGGTTGTTTTTAAGTTTCGTTTCATTTTTCTTTTTGTTTTGAGTAAACTGCAGAAACTAAAGCTCAGCAAAATGTTCTTGGCTGTTGACAATATGCAAAAGATAGAGTGAAATAGCCTAGCATTGTGATGGACTGTAAGGTAAGAAGGGGTTAAGAAACAGTGGTCAAGGTAGAGGAAATTTGAGATGGAACAAACAACAATCAGTACTGTTTTCTAAGTACCTTTGAATATGTGAGGGAACTTGTAGGATTCTCTTTCAATAACAGGTTGTGAAAGTGACTTCTCACTTTGAGTTTTTTAAAGAAATACAAGTTCTTAGTTTTAAAATAGTTTCATCTTCTTGCTTACCTTTACTAATATGGAGAAAAATTAACTTCCTAATCTAAATCAGTGGGCAGCCGGTTAGTAGCTGCAGACCTCTAACTGAAGTTTATTAAAGGCCAAACAACTAGTGCCAAAAGGAATAGATTTTTTTTTTGGTCTTTCTATTGAGATATAATTCCCATGTCATAAAATTCACCCTTCAAGTGTGCAATTCACTGGTTTTTAGTATATTTACAAGATTGTACAACCATCATCACTAATTCCAGAACATTTTTATCACCGCAGAGGGAAACCCTGTACCCCATTAGTAGTCACCCCCTATTCCTTCCTTTCCCTGGCAACCACTAATCCGTTTTCTGTCTCCATGGATTTGCCTATTTGAGTTATTCCATATGAATGGAATCCTGCAATCCTGTAGCTTTTTGTGTCTGGCTTCTTTCACTTAGTGTTATGTTTTCAAGTTCATCTATGTTGTAGCATGTACCAGTATTTAATTCCTTTTTTTGGCTGCATAATATTTCATTTTGTGGAAATAACACATTTTGCTTAACCATTAATCATTGGATAATTTGGGTCATTTTGACTATTTTGATTAATGTTGCTATGAACATTTGTGTACAAATTTTTATGTGGAACAATATTTTCAATATTCTTGGGAGTGGAATTGCTGGGTTGTATGGTAACTCTTATGTTTAACTTTTTGAGGAACTGCCAAACTTTTCCAAAGTGACGGCACCATTTTACATTCCCTTCAATGATGTATGAGCATTCCAGTTTTTCCACATTCTTACCAACACTTGTTACTGTCTTTTTGGTTATAGCCATCCCATTGGGTAGGGAAATGCAAATCAAAATGACAGTGAATTTCCCTGATAGCTAATGATCTTGAGCATCTTTTCATGCGCTTAGTGACCATTTGTATATCTTCTTTGGAGAAATGTTTATTCAGATCTTTTGCCTATTTTTAATTGGATAATTTGTCTTTTATTTGTGAGTTGTAAGATTTCTTTATTCTAGGCTGGGCGTCGTGGCTCACGCCTATAATCCTTGCACTCTGGGAGGCCGAGGCAGGAGGATTCCTTGAGCTCATGAGTTCAAGACCAGCCTGAGCAAGAGCGAGACCTCGTTTCCACTAAAAATAGAAAGAAATTGGCCAAACAACTAAAAATAGAAAAAATTAGCCGGGCATGGTGGTGCGTGCCCTGTAGTCCCAGCTACCCGGGAGGCTGAGGCAGGAGGATCGCTTGAGCCCAGGAGTTTGAGGTTGCTGTGAGCTAGGCTGACGCCATGGCACTCTAGCCCAGGCAAGAGAGTGAGACTCTGTTTCAAAAAAAAAAAAAAAAGATTTCTTTATTCTAGATACTAGACCTTTATCACATATATAATTTGTAAATTTTTTCTCCTATTTTGCAGGTTGTCTTTTCACTTTCTTAATAGTATCCTTTAAAGCACAAAAGTTTTTAATTTTGATGAAATCTAATTTATTTAGATCTATTTTTCCTTTTGTTGCATGTAATTTAGGTGTCATACCTAAGAAACCATTGTCTATTTCAAGGTCACAGAGATTTATACCTAGATTTTCTTCTAAGAGTTGAATAGTTTCAACTCTTACATTAAGATTTTGATCCATTTTGAATTAATTTTCTATGTGGTATGAGGTAGGGGTCCACACTCATTCTTTTACAGGTAGATATCCAGTTGTCCCAGCACTGTTTGTTGGAAAGACTATTCTTTCTCCCATTGAAATGTCTTGGCATGCTTGTCAAAAACAAAAATTAACAAACAAATGTTAATTTCTGGACTCTCCATTGTATTGCATTGACAAAAAGGAAAAATCTTTGTTAGAATGTAGATCAAATTAGGTCACTGCCTTTGTCTTTGAGAAAAGATCATGATACAACTTTTTACTTTAAATTCTCAAGTGCTTACTTCTTTCTTATTTTGTAGAAGACTAGGTCATATCAAAGCACAATGAGTACAGATAAATGCATAAACTGTAAACTGTGTAAACTCATTTTTATTTTAAAATACAACTGCATATTGCCCCTAGGTAGGGCCTCTGAAATAAAGCAATTGGTAAAAACCCTAGAATAATCTTCACCAACTGTTTTTTGGATAAAAGCTCCTTCCTTGCTCTCTTTTCCCATACCTAAACTGCACTCCAAAGCAGAGGAAGTCCATTTAGGTGCTGTTTTGTTATTGTTTTAAATAACTTTTTATCATTGCAGAAGCAGTAAGGTATATTGTAGAGAATTAGAAAATACAAGATTTTAAATGGAAGTATCACATTCTTACCATTCAGATCACTATAATTCCGTAGTGCATATTCTTTCAAATCTTTTCCTGTGGAAATATACATGTATGGTTTTTTTTAAAACCAAAAATGAGCCTCCTCTTGTGGTCAGTGATCTCCATCAATCAATTTTAGAAGTTCATTTCATCTACTACCCAGGCTGTATTCAAATTTCTCCAACAATGTCCTTTCTCTTGGCTTTGTACAAACCAATATTGAGTCCAAGACTATATTATATGTAACTGTTAAGGCTCCTAAATGCCTTTTAACCTACCATATCTCCACCAAACCTTTTGTTTTCTGGGTTTAATAACACTAGCTTTTTTAAAAAGACCAGTCTAGTTGTCCTGTAGAATGTCCTAAAATATTTTGGATTTGTTTGCCTACTTCAAGTAGTATCTACTATGTTCTCTATTTCCCTAATTTCCTGCATGTTGGAAATTATATCTAAAGGCTTGCTGAATTCAGGGTAAACATTTTAGCTCAAGTATATAATAGATGTTAATATTGCATCAGAAGATCCATAACATCTGGTTGACTCCGTTAGTGAAGCTAAGATTGGCCAACTTTTTCCATTATACAGTTCCAGTTTTTCCCTTCAAGACTGGAAAGTCATTTATCTGGTTTTACTTCATAATGATGTAGATATCCAATTTCCCATCAAACATCCGTCTAATGGTTTTGCCACTATTTAAATACAATTAAAAATGTAGGTTTTAATCAGAAAAAAGTTTGGATTTCTATTTCATTCTTTCAAGAAATCTTAGAACTGAATTCAGTGTTGGCTGATCTGCTGATATGTCTGAAGCTGTTTCCCTGTTGAAGAACTTCGGTTCTAAAAGTCTGTTGGATTTTTCATTCATTCTATAAAATCTTTTGATTTCAGCTTAGATTCAGAAGTGGTAACAACAGAGAAGTCTAGGTATAATATAAAAGCCTGCATCTATCCTTCCTTTCTTGCTTTACTTCCTGGCTTCCTGCTCCCCATCCCAAGGGCAAAGGAAACATTTAGGTGGAAGAAATAACTTGTGTGACATCTAACAGAGTACCAACTATTCTTTACTATAAAAAAGAATTGGCTTTTTATAGTGAGCAATTTTAAATGATCTTTGGTCTAAAATTAATAATCTATATGACTGTAACCATTTCTTCAATATATTTAACATCCTGGAAAAGAAATCAGTTTGGATTGCAGTCATGTGCTCAATTTGAGCCACATTTGAGGCTCATTTGGCATTTTCTACAGCTCACCTGCTGGGAAAACCTGGGTCACCAGAAATTTTTCGTATCTGTGCTAGGCACCAAACTACTTATTTCTTATATCGGGAGCCAAGATAATAAAATACATGTCATCTACAGGACCCATAGAATTTAGAGATTTCCTTCTCCAGAGTTCCTTCCTGCCCATGTACATCCTCAACCCCAGCAACCAGCGCTAGTGCTGCTGCTTTTGGACCTGCTGTCTGCATCCCAATGGGGCTGTGGGCTGAGGCGGGTGTTTTTGAGCTTTCTCTCCTGGAATTCCCCGTTGGGGATGAAGAAAGCCTGAGGTTAAAATGACTTACAAAGCCTCCCCCTGCAGACATATTTTGTTTTACGTTGAGGTAATTTTGGTAGTTTCACAAGGGGAAGGGGGGAAATCCAGTGGGGCGGAGCATTATTAGGGCTTTGGCGTTATATTTCTGCTTAGTAACATTTTGAAATTACGCCTGGGTAAATGCTTCTAGCCTTAAGGCTAGGAAGTACAGGAGCTACACAGGTGTACCTGTGAATGTCTGTGTTTACACGCCTCACTTTAATAAACATACGTAAATAGGCCATGTGTTGCTCTTTGTAAGAGATTTGGCATCTGGCATAGAAAGCATACTACACGGAAGTATTAGAAGATTCAGGAACTAGCAGAGGAAAAAATACTCAAGTCCCCACAGATTGCTGCCTACCTCAGAGTGGCTTTTCTCCCATTTAGTCTACATCACAGTCACGTTAACACACTCCTCTTTTTTGTCAATAGGAAACCGAAAAGAGAAGAGCACTTGAGTGAAGAAGCTATCAAGGTGATCGCTAGCCTTCCTGACTTAACGTTCATGCATGCCAAGGTGTTGATGTTCCCAGCCACGTTAACACCTTCCACAAGCTCCCAAGAAAAAGCAGACTGATAACTGATGGGAATTGGACAGTTTCAATTGCTTTTCCTTTCCTCCCTCCTTTCCCTACCATCAAAAGCATACCTGCTCTAATTAAAAAAAAAAATCAAATTCAGCTGATTTGTTGGTAAGCCGCACTAGAAAGGTATACATAGTAATGTATATTTATTTACATACTGAAGTCCTAAATTTATATTAGAAAAATGTAAATAATTGGGGGTGAACATTTTTGAAGATTTATTCTTTTTGTGTTGCTGGGGTGTATACATTTATGTCTTTGTGAAATACACTGGTGGTGTCCTTCTTACAAAACTTTTGAAATAAAAAAAGAAAAAAACTCAAATCTCCACTGTCTGTGAAATCCCCTTCAGTCTTTTCAGATTGCATTGAATGTCCTCTTAATTTTTCATACCACATGTTGAATTGCTTTTGCTATCATAAATAATAAGTTCCAGCATCCTTGTTTAATTTTTTAAATTTTGTGTGTGATGGGTTTGTTTCAGATCTGGCTTTTGTTAACATTTTTGGGCTCTTTTTTAATCTTTTCAATCTGGCATATTGCTGTTTGACCTTTTGCAAGGTACTTCATCAATTGCTCTTTCGTTACAGGGTATGGATCATTGTCAGAACTTGATTGGAGGGGTTTAAAGAGATTGTGTCTGTTTTAAATCAGTTTGATTTGGAGAAGGACCAAATTATATGAATGTCTTACAATGAAATTTACTTGTTAACTGATTTTTTTGTTTTATCGTACCACTATTTTTTGAGGATTTTGCACAGTGTAAAATGACATAATCATAGATTGCTATGGTTTAGGCTGTATATACGGTGAAAACTATGGGTTTTAAATGTTTGGGGAAATTCCTATGGAAAAAAGAGAGACATGTAGAAGAACCTCTAACAAGGTTAATGTGCATGCCCGAGGTCTTTTGAGATTTCAGTGTGTAAATTTCCTTTTAGCTTACACAAAAATAAAATAATTTAAAAGAAATTTAGCCTAGTGTCTTTGTATCTAAGGAAAAATGTAATGAGTTTGGATGTGAAGTTTCATTCAGCATTAGGAAATCATTTGGTAGGGTTTCTACTTTGTTGAAACCAGGAAGAATCAGAATCTGATCCAGAAGAATTGGATCAGTACCTTTTAGTAGCTGAGCTGTCTTTATATAGAACATGAGATCATAAAAGAAATTCCCGTGATTCATTATAACATATCTTCATCAGAATATCAACAAGGTTAAATAGGGATTTGTAGGGATTTTTTTTCTTTCCAAGGAAATATAAGCATTAGATGAAGGTGAGCAGAAAATTTCTAAAAAGTAATTTTAAATATTAGATACTGCCTCAGCAAAAATCATGACATACTTCCTAAGGAATAAGCAGGCAGCCTGACAGTAGTCCACCTTCTCTACTAGGGGCTGTTCCATGGAACTCTTTTGCACCTCCATCATTGACAGGGGTTGTTACGTGGGCCACTACAACACTTGCCTGAGTGTAATGTAAGTATGGCCTGGAGTGACCAGATGCTTATCCAATCCGTCCCCTGCCATTTTCCTAACCATTTTTTTTTTTTTTGGTCTTTTTCAGAGGAGTCTTTCCTTCAAAATAGTCACAAATTTCCAGTGCCCAGTGAACCTTTTGAATGGAAGAAGATAACTCAAAATATTCCTCAGCAGAACTTTGCATGTTTCAGTAATTGCAGCTTAAAGGGCTGTTTCTATAGAACATTACAACTAAATGTACCAGCATAAGTTCAGAGCCTGCTTATTAGCTGTGTTATTATGAGAAAGTTAATCAACTTCTGAGCCTGAATTATCTATAAAAATGGGAATGATCCTACCTCAGGGGGTTGATATAATATTGGATGTAAGACACTGTCACATGAATGGTAAGTGGCAGTCAGAGCATAGCATAGGTGAGCACTCTGAAGGCTCCTGGGGGCCCAGCAGATTCAGGCAGCAGTCACAGAAGAAAGGATCACTTTAAATAATAACGCAACAATTTTTTATTTTAAAATGATCAAATGGGCCTTCTTCGTGGGAGTGACCTTGTTTTAATGACTCACAGAATGGATGTTCATCTTATAACTACTTACAGATAAGCCAGATTTCCCTTTTGTTTGTCATATTGGTCTTTAATGTTTTAATCACAACAGGTACAGTAATATTGTATTGTCATAAGTTAAAGGCAATGCTCCAGTACTGAGGGCCAAATATTGTCAGCTTTGCACCAGACCGTGTTCGACTTACTTATTACTGGAAAGCAATAGCTGTGGCTGGTGGGAAGAACCCTGAGAATCTCCCTGGGATCTCAGCTAAGGGCAAGCCTGTCACCTGCAAGCTGGTCTTGGTTATCACCTGCTCCGACAGCAGCTTCCCGCCTGCCTTTCTCAGAGTCAACCAGGAAGACCCCGCAGAGTTGGGAGGGGAAGAAACCAAGGAGCAGGAGCCCCATTAGACCAAATCATACACTGGTTTAATGATCGGCTTCGTGTCCTTTACGCCTTAACACCAGCTCACTCATCCCCAGAGTGTCATCCACGTGGTGGCCAGGTCTCAACAGCCATACGTAATTCCCCAGTTAATCCAAGCCAGACTGGGAAGTATGGGAGAAAGCTTGCCGAAGTTGAGTCACATCACTACTATTTTTATGAGTCATTTTTTTTATATAGAGAAACTTGTTCTTCCTTCTGTGTTCTTTATTTAGAATTCGTCATCTTTTCATTCCTTCATGTTTCTTGAATCAGGATTAGGCATGGCTGTGAGTAACAAAAACCCAAAATACCGCATTTCATGTAAAAAGACTCATCCTTTTGTCACATTTAACTTCACTGAAATTGGAATGTGTCATACAATTGGATGGGTTGTCTGTTTAATTGGCAGTGGTTTCTTTTTCTTAGCAATGTGTTAAATAACGCTGTCTTACAACCAATGACAGGGTTGATGAAAATGGTAATGGTGGCTGAAACAATTTCTCTCTCTCCTGTAAAACACTGGTAGAAAGCAGTCTAGGGCTGGTAAGGGGGCTTCATACGGTCAGAGACAGACGCTCTTACTGTCTTATTCCACCGTTCTCAACACGTTTTCTACCTCATGGTCCAAGGTAGCTGGGCCGTGGTTATGACCATAAAGCCTACATTCCAGCCATTGTGGTAAGAAAGGTGAGGAAGGGATTCTCCCTCCCATTAAGGGCACTTTCCAAAAGGCATATACAATATTATCAATTACAATCTGTTAACCAGAACTGAGTTGCAGTGTCCTATCTAGCTGCAAAAGAGACGGGAAAATAGCTTTATTCTGAGTGGCCATATAAAAGTAAGGGTTTCTAGTTGTAAGAAAGAAAGAGAGATAATGTAAAGCAACCAGAAGTCTGGGCCACACCTATTTTTCACTTCTCAGCCTGTAGGAACATATTTCATTGAGATAAAGCAATACATAGAGAAATGACTCCAGGATCATTGTCTCAGGCTGCAATGCCTCAGACTAGACCGATTGCCTTGTGCCTTTCCAAGAGGGAAAAGAATCCTACAGAGAGCAGTGTAGGATTTACTGGGACCTTGGGGGAACAAATGCTAAGACAAATCATGGGCAGAAGCAGCACCAAATTAGGATTTATGTGTTAACAGCTCCACCAATAACCAGCTGTAAGATCTTGGATGAATCCCTTTTCTAAGTCTCAGGTACTTCATCCACAAAATGGGGAGCTGGGATCTATAGAATCAAAACCCAAGGTAAGAAGAAAACTTAGAGAATTGTAGACTTTTTGGGCTGGAAAATAAGCTGTTTCAGTGCTTTCTAAACTACTCCCAGGAGCCCTGCAGCGAGGGGTGTCCCATAGTAACACACCTGGCTTATATATTTAAGAAGGGCAATTGCAGAAGATTTTATCTGATAAGAAGGTTCCATTGCTACCAAAAGTTGGAAGCCAAAGATGATTCAATTCTCATAGCTAAAGAAATTGAAAATAAGGAAATTGGCTTGTACAACCTTATACATCTGTAACCAGGAGCACTTTCCCTGACTCTTGGCCTTTTTGTTCACACCCTCCTGCATCTCCGCTTTGAATAGGTGGCCTTCAGCCTGTGCCCGAGCATTTGCAGGGACACCATGCAGGCTCAAGACCCTGCGAGGCAGTGTCCCCCAGCCCACAGCGTGCACATACGTGTGCTTTGTTGGCTGCACAGACTGTTAGGACTCTGAGTGGAAACCTGGTTTCCCAAGACCTCCTATCGCTTCAAGTTATCCCCTGTCAAGCTGCATGGGCTAACTCCTGTCTCTTTTCCATGAATATCTGAAGATCACTATCATGTTCCTCCTCCCACCAAGCCTCCCATGATGACGTGGTTTCCAGGCCTTTCTTACACATTCTTGTCTGGACATCGTCCATTGCCAAAGTTCCTCTTAAAATGTGCTCCCCAGACTGGACCAGATGTCACCTCATCACTGCCATGGGGCTAATGTTTGTTTCAGACATTTAACGTAGCCTAAAATTGCATTACTGTTGATGGCAACAGCGTTGCCATAGCTCATTGTGTGAACGGCCTTTTCCCCCAACCCCCGAACTGCCATCAAGCCAGATTTTTTTTTATCATCTACTGGTGTCACTGAGTTTTTAGAACCTAAAAGCAGTTTTGCATTTATCCTTTTCCAACTTTGTTGTGTCAGCTTTAGACCATTGCTTCAGCCTGTTCATCTCATCAAATCTTCATTGTACCATTTAGCATAGCGACTTCCTGAACTTTGTCATCCACAGATTAATAAATATCCTTTGTAATCCAAATCACCGACATAAATGTTGACCAATAAAAATCTCTGCACCGTGGTTATGACCATAAAGCCTACATTCCAGCCATTGTGGTAAGAAAGGTGAGGAAGGGATTCTCCCTCCCATTAAGGACACGTCCAGTGTGCCAGGAAGACCCTGGATATGGCTTCTCAACACGAAGATGCCCACATTTCTTCATCTTGCCCACAGATCATAGGAGCAAATGAAGCCTTGTCAAATCTAGTCATACTACACCTGTGACATCTCCTGGGCCATCTGAGCATTTCTACAGATGATCTCCAAAACCTCATGCAGTTTGAAAATTTCTGAGACTACTGGGCACAATGGTGCACCTATAATCCCAGCTACTGGGGAGGCCGAGGCAGGAGAATTACTTGAGCCCAGGCATTCGAGACCAGCCTGGGCAACACAGCGAGACCCTATCTCAAAAGAAAAAGGGGTGGAGGGAGAGATAGAAAAAGGAAGAAAGAAAGAAGAAAAAGAAATTTCTGTGACTAGTTCTCCAAAAGAATCATAAGGGTGATACAAGTAGAAGATAAAATTACACCTACTCAGGATGGGAGACTAAATGAGGAGAATCCATATCATCACTGGCACATAGTAAGCACATAGTAAATGATTTTTTATCAGCATTCATTCAGGTCAATATTCAGTCATTGAGGAGGCAGATAAAGGCCGATGGTGGGAGAGCATGGCTATTTTGCTGATAGGAAGTCAAAAAGTTAGCCTGACCTCCAGAATATTAAAGTTGCCCTCAAGATATCTGTTTTGTTTCAATCATCCATCATTTCAGTTATCTTTTCAGCCTGGACTATCTCTGAGGATAATATTGCATATCACTTTACATGATTTTATTTTAAATTTACCTCTTTAAAGAACTACTCCTTTCCTTTTGTTTTCAAAAACCAGGGTCTAAGAGACAAAATAATGGCCACCTTATTTAAACCCTGAATTACCTTGTGAACTGTGACTTGAGCTCCTTTGTCTTTCCCCCTCCAGGCTGGTCTTGTGACCAGAGCTCATGCCCCTCTCCCATCTCACCATCTCTTTCCTGAGGGTCAGTGACTAGGGTCACGAAAGATCAGAAGGGTCAAGGCGTGCAAATGAGGAGACCTGGTGTCATCTGTGCCGTTTCTGCCTCAGAAAAAAGGCTGCTCTCTCTCGTTTTCAACCCAGTATTTCCTCTGCAGAATCAGCTAACAAACGTTCTTGATCTCAATCCTAATCCTTGCCTCTCCCCTGAGCTCCACACCACATTTCTGATGGCCCCTGGCCATCCCCACCTAGATGTTCCAAGACTCCTGAAATTAAGCACCTGCACTATTTGATACAAATCCGTGTGCCCACTGGCCTCCCATCCCCCACGGTACTGTGCCCCTGGCCTTGGCAGGCCCTTCTCTATTTGCACACACTCCTTATTCACTCCCAGACTGCTCCCTCCTCACACCTAATCCTACTGGTTTGGAGTCCTGTCAATCACACCTCCTAAATAGCCACTGCCTCTTTCTCCAGGCCTTCAGTGTCTCTTATACAGTCATTGTAATTGCCTCCCCACTGATCTTCCTCCTCCTTTCTTCCTTCCGATCTAGTCTTCCACTGTGCCAACAGAATGCTCTTTTCCTGATAAAAATCCTTCATGGCACCCCCTTTCCCTCTGGACAAAGTCTTCACTCCTTGGCATGTTGCCCAACACCAGGATCTGTCTCCTCTCTGCACAGGGGGCTCCCGCCTGGCTGGCCAACTCCTTGCTGGCCGCCGAACGCCCACTGGGGGCTGGCCCAAGCTGGTACTCTCACAGGAAAACCCTTTCTGATCAGCTAGCCAGTCTCACTTCCTCTAGGAGCCAGTCTGGGCCACCCACACGTGACAGAGCTGACTCTCCAGCCTCCCAGAGTGTTTTGCAAACTTCTCCAGTCATATAACACTCAAAATAAAACTAGTTTATGTCTATAAAGTATGCTACTGAGGGCCAGATATTAGGCTTTACATGTGTTCTCTGATGTAATCCTCACAATATGTGAACCGTACTTATCCCTGCTTTACTGATGAGGAAACCAAGACTGGGACGTTACATCACTTCCCCAAGGTCACAGAGCCAGGAAGCAGAAGAGTCTTGATCCCAGGTCTAGATGATCACAGAGCCTGAACACTCACCTGGAGGGTCCACCTCTCAGCAGGCAGAGGGCTGTCATGCCACCCATCACCTTGCTTCCAGGAAACTGATTTGCTTGTCTTTCTCCCCCAGGCTGTGAGCTCCCGACAGCAGGGCCTGTGTCTGGCTCACATTTGTTCCTCAGGTCCCTGGGACAGTGCCTGACACACAGGCAGACTTTCATCTTGTTTGCTTCCTAAATCATTTATGCATGAACCCCTCAATGAAATGGACAGGGATCCTTCCAGAATCTGCACTTTGCCTTTACCAGCAAATATTATGAACTTCACCTTCAGCCTCATCTGAATTTTTCCTCAAATATCATATTCTATCAATCACTTACTCAATTCTTCAAGCTCTGAAGCAACCCCCCATCTCCCCAAACGCCAACCCCATGGGGTTTCCATGTTGCCAATGCTATTCGTTTTTGTTGGTTTTTGCTTCAATCCTGCCTTGTGCAACCAGCTGGATACAGGGTGACCCTGCTCGTGCAGTACAGTTCTGCAGCCCACACCACTCGGCGGTCCTAGTCCATAGGTGGCTCTATGGGAGAGACTCCCAAACCTGGAATCCAACCTGACCACTCCTCCAAGGGGCCCTGAGTGGGCGATTATAGGAAATCAGTAAAGATGTCTCCGAGTCCCTGAGCAAGGCCCGAGTATGGCTCAGACAACCGCATTCTCGGGTCCTCAGACACAGCTTGAGCCCCCCTGAAAGGGGCTGTCCCCAGACATCATAACAGAGTCATTGCACTCTAGTGACACCACAGGGGCACCGGAAGTCAGGCTCCCTGGGAAACCTGCCCCTCACCCTCAGCTTTCAGCATGCTGTTTGCCTCGCGCTTTCTTTTTCCCTGTTACCCAAAGCAAGACTTCGCTGTGGGCTGGAGGAGGGGCTGCCAGGGCGGGGAGTTGCTCCTGCCTCTGTAGCTCTGGGGCCAGGCCCCCCACTCCAGCCAAGGACCCCCAGATCCAGCAGGCTTACTGCCAGAGCAAGCCACTCCGCCTCTCCTTTCATTACAGATTCAAACCGCGGCTAAAAAGAGTCCCTGAGCTGAATGGAGACATTTGCCTGAAAGCAGTGTTTTTACTGGGGGGCGGAGAGAAGCGAGTGTCCCTAAGGAGTGTCCAGCTCCTCGTTTCGCACTCCGGTGGTGGGAAGCGTCAGTTTGAGCGAGGTTGCAACTGGTTTCACTTTATTTTTGCCGAGTTGCCTCGGGAGCCTGAACTTTGATCTGGGTGGGAATCATTAATTCATTGGCTCAAGAGAATGGCACAGACTTCTTGTCAGAATAAAATGTTCTCCTTTGGCTCAAAGAGGCCTAAACTCTCCTCCCATTAGCCTACTGTCTGTCTCGGCACCCCCATTCCACCTTGAGCCCTTCTGCCCCACCCTATTCAATCACCTTTCTTGGCTACCAGTGTCCTGGCAGTGCGGCAGCTACAACCCAGAAGACAGGGCGGTGTTGCTTCCCTCCAGCTACTATCTTGTAACTCCCTCTTAATTTACAATCTGTTTGCTGTTTCAGATGTTTGGAAAGAAAACTCCTTAGTCAGCAGCGCTTGGAAAGCCTCGATTTCAGTGAAATCTGGACACTTCTTTCCCACCCCAGGTTTTTTTTTTTTTTTTTTTTTTTGGTCTTGTGGCTGGAAGCTAACATCTGTGAGGCAGACAGGACCACATGGGCCCTGTGTCACCAGACACCTGTTGAAAGAATGTACTCAGGGGCAGAAAGTCTGGCCAGAGCCCACCGGTGACAGCTGGTATTTACCTAATATCAGCGTCCACTGACAGGGAAATGGATAGGCAGCCCTGAATTGAGAGCGGAGCAAAGAAGAAAAGGTGATCTATCCCAGCTGCAGGTGCTTGCGGGACCTACTGGGAGGACCAGAAAGCCAAGGGTGCTTGAAGTCATGGCCAGTTTCCTGCTGAAGGGGAGTGTCTGCCACCGCGGTATGTATCTCTGCCAGGCTGACCTCCCAGGCACTTCCATAAAAGGTGACACTTGTCAACCTGCCTGAGTTTTAATTGTCTTGTGTGCTTCTAAAGGATTATGAAAGAAAGAGCATGAGCTATTTTTCAGATAATCATTTCAACATGGGGCTTGGTGGGGAATAGAAGACATATCCAGAGTGTGTTTTGTGTGTGAGGCAGCTCTCGGGCCCTGGCGGCTCAAGGCTTTCCTAGGTTGCTGTCCTCAGTCATGCACCAGCCCCAGGACAAGAGGAATCCTGAGCCTTCCAGGGCCACAGAAGAGGTGGCCTGAACATTGCTCTTGGAGCAGACACAGAAAGAGGCAGCCAGAGTTTGAATCCTGGTACTGCCACTTCCTAATTGTGAGACCACAGACTAGTGTATAAAATGTGGATAGGAACTGAAGTAAAAAAATACCAAAACGGCTTTCTTAGGAGAGTTAAAGAGACAACTGATTGTCTTAGTCCATTTGGGCAACTATAACCAAATTACATTAGACCTGGTAATTTATAAACAACAGAAACATGTTGCTCACAGTTCTGGAATCTGCAAAATCCAAGATCAAGGTGCCAGCAGAGTCGGTGCCTGGTGAAGATGCACTCTCTACTTCGAAGACAGAGCCTTCTTTCTGCATCCTCATGGGGAAGAAGAGGCAAACAGATGCCCTCAGGCCTCTTTTATAAGGGCACTAATCCCATTCATGAGGGCTCCACCCTCATGACCTAATCGCCTCCAGATGCTCCAACTCTTAATAACACCACATTGGGGATTAGGTTTCAATATATAAATTTGAGGGGGACACAAACATTCAGACCATACCACTCCTGTTAAACACTTAGCATGATGCTTGGAAATAGTAAATGCTCAACAAATGTTAGGTATTATTTAGGACACCAAGTTCTTATTGCGTATCTACAATGTGTCTTGCCTGACTTGGGAGCTTTTTAGTGTACAAGGGTGTTTATGATGCAGCACCTGAGTAAATGAAATAATTACGGGCCACCAAGCCAGGCTGTTCATGATCAAGTGATTATGAACAACTTACCTTTGACCTGAATGATGAGGCTGTAGAAGTAGATAGGCTCCACGAGGGGGCCCTGCCAGGAGGTGTGGAAGGGGCTTAGGCTGGGGAGGTGGCCGTGTTGCCAAGATTCACGAGGGAGACCTCAGAGAGCTTTCCCAGGCACTTCCAATGAAGGTGACCCTTGACAATCTGCACACATTTTTAATTGTCTTATGGTCGGCCCATGGTTTAAATTTTCTTGTGATGGCCTTGAAGGTGGGTGGGATGTAAACATGTAGAGAGGGGGTGCTTAGCCAGAGCCCATCCTGGGAAGTGAATCTCAACAAAAACCATGCACCCATTCATCCTCTCGACTTCTACCAGGCACGTACCACGCACCAGGTGCTGGTGCACACTCCCTTCCTGAATGCACAGAAAGTGCACGCCCTGGGCTTTGCCAAGTGTCTGGTGTCTGGCCAAGCCCAGGAAGGTGAGCTGTGTTCCTTGGGGCATCTCATTCTCCTCTTTTGAGCCATCCCAAACCTCAAATAGCTTAGATTTTATTTACTTACGTTGCTGAAATTTTTCAGAATAAATTATGGACATCATCACATCACCCACACACACCAACATCATATCCAAAATAAAGGATTATTTTTCTGTCTAACCTCAGTAGCATTATCACACCTAAGAACATTAATGATAATTTCCAAATACCATTTGAAACAGAGTCTACATTTGAATTCCTCCAAGTGTCCCTAAAAGGCCTTTTATAGCTTGCGTGTTCAAACCAAAGAGTCTGCTCAAGGAGTACACAGCCCATTTATTCAGTTGTGCGTTTCTTTTAATCTAGAATAGTTTTCCCTCCTTCTATTTTTCATTACATTGATTTTTTGAAGAGATCAGGCCAGTTGTCTTGTAGAATGTCCCACACTCTGTGTATGTATCTGATTGTCTCCTCCTGGTGTAATCTAGCCTGTCCCTCTGTTCCCCATACTTCCTCTAATAGTATAAAGCCCGCAAGTGCAGCGGTTCACAGTAACCTTGCTGTCCAGACCCCCAGCAGTGGGAACCAGCCCTGCGGGTCATCACTCCTGCTGGCTGTCCCATCCCAACCACGACTGGCCCCTGGTAGATGGCCTTCCTTCCTCACTGGGACCTTCCCCAGACCTCTGCTCAGCTCCCTCCCTCCCTCCTCAGGCTTCTGCTAAAAGAAGCTTCTCCTGGCCACTAGCTGAAATCGTTCCCCCCTTCAACCCTCTCTAGACTCCTGTCTGCCATATTTTTCTTCTTAGCATAAATTACCATCCAACATATATTTATTGTTTATTTTGTGTTCTCTCTCTCTCCTGTCAAGACCGTAAACGTCATAAGGACAGGGACTGTTGGTGCCTTGGTCACTGCTGTGCCTAGAACAGCTTCTGGTTTACAGAAGGCATCTAATAAACCTTGAATGAATGAATGAATGAATGAATGAAAGGGCCCCACAGCAAAGAGCCCAATTCCAAGCATATAATTGACCCCAAGTAAACAGATACTGTTTGAGGTTATCATCTTCCCAGAAACATGTACTGAAACTATACTTAATATTAAGTGGAAAAAAACCACATCATCTGCAAACAATAAAGTCTTCCCCTGCAAGTTGTCCGATCTTCCAGCCCTTAGGTCTCGCCCTGCCCTTTCCACCAGACTCTGGGCAACTCCTGGGTCCGTCAGCTCAGGGTAAGTCCAGGGCTGCTTGGCCATAAATACCATTTAGTCCCACCCAGCAAATATGGCCCTGTGAATTAGGGCACTTGGCTTGGAGGATGATTTCTTTTGTCTGATTGTTTCAAAGTTGAGTATACTTTTTTTATTTTGCCGTTTTCTTCTTTAGCCCTCAGATGCTGAACATGTGTTGCAGTCAACTCCTGGCCAAGGGCTGGGGCTTGGAGTGAGCACTGAGCCCGAGGGCCCAGTGGGGCATTCTGGGAGCCAGGGTGGAAGCTGGGGTGCCACCTGCTGATCAGTGAAGGAGGGGGCCAGTTTGTGTTTTATCTGAGTAAAACCACCAAGTGAAACATGGCACAGGGTGTTGTCTAAAGCAGGGCTTCTCACCTTGGCCATCAGGAGGTCCAGGAACCCCCTGAAACTGTGTGCAGTATATTGTCAATACTTGTTTCTGAACACCTTTCTGGGGATAGGGTCTGCAGCCTTCATCGGTTTCCCAAGAGGGTTTGTGACATCCTCCCTCCAACCCAAAAAGAAGGGTAAGAAAAATACAGAGATAACACCTGGCAGCTTTTGGGGTATATGAACCAACAAAGTTGTGTCAAACTCCTGTTATGCCCCCACCTCACCCAGAAGTTTAAGCTAACTGAGGAGACAAGGTCATTGGGAGGTGGCAGGTCAGGGTTTTGTTTTGTTTTGTTGAGTTATTATTTCTTTCTTGCTTGCTTGCTTTCTTTTTTTTTGAGACAAGGTCTTGCTCTGTCACTCTGGCTAGAGTACAGTGGCATCATCGTAGCTGACTGCAACCTTAAACTCCTGGGCTCAAGCGATTCTCCTGCCTCAGTTGCCTGAGTTGCTGGGACTACAGGCACGCATCACCAGGCCTGGCTAATTTTTCTATTTTTTTGTAGAGACAGGATCTTGCTCTGATTCAGGCTGGTCTCGTACACTTGGCTTCAAGCAGTCCTCCTGCCTCAGCCTCCCAAAATGCTAGGATTACAGGCAAGAGCCACCACTCTTGGCCGAGTTATTTCTTGAAGGCTTCCTGTACACACAGCACAATGTTAAACTCTGTAAGAACAACAACAGTAATAATAGCTAGCTCTTAATCTAGCACTTAGTAAGTGCCAGGCATTGTTCAAGGTGCTTTCCATGAATTAGCTCCTATAATCTCCCAAAAATTCTATAAGAATTAGGTTATTCTCATTATCCTCGTCCCTTTACAGATGATAAAACTGAGACACAAAGAGGGTAAGTAACTTACCCAAAAGCTCATGGCAGGTGAGACTTAAACCCAGAAGATCTGGCTCCAGGTCCCTACGCCTATAGGACCTCTCAAACTCTGTTATCTCATTTGAGCTTCAGGACCGCCAGAAGTATCTACAATTGTTATCTCCATTCTACAGGTGATAACACTGAGGTTGCACAACTTGCCCAAAATCACCCATGCTTTACATACCTCCTGCTCTGAGATCTGCAAGCCAAGGAAGAGTCAGAGGTATCCAGAGAGCCGAGAGGTCACTCTAGGCAGGGGCGACAGGGGAGGAGTCAAGCAGGGGGTGCTGGGAATCTGGGGGAGGTGCTGAAGCTCACATGTGTGTATCTGAGGAACAGTTCCTGGGGACCAGGGAGCCACCAATCCTCCTTCCAGACCCCCAGCCCAGGAGAGGTGGCTTATTGTCCCGGACGTGGAGAAGGAGCCCAGGTCTCAAGTTAAACACCCACTCTTATTCCTTATTCTACATTAGTTACAGGGGTTCCCACTTTCATTTACCAGCTGCCTGCTTACCATTCTGCAGGAGAGGCCTCCATGTCATTGAAAGAGGGAATCCCCACAGGTGCCAGGACTCAGGCCATGTGGAGCCACACCAGGTGATTACAAGGGAGGTCAGGTGTGAACAGGTACCTCCGGGAGCCCTGTTTCTAATGTTCCTAAAGATCACCAAGCAGCCTGCTTGTCCTGAGTAATAATGAAATGGCTTCAGGGCCACACACACACTGTGCACAGCACAACTGCAGGGCATGCCTCCACAGGGGCGACAGCACAGACGGCACCCACAGAGCTACGGTGTGCAACCTGCACCACTATACACATGGCCTCGGACACTTCTGTTGAACAGGTCAAATTCCAAGTGGCCAGCTCTTCAGGGCCAGCCCTTTCTCCAACGTTCTGTGTGGTTTACACGTTCGTCCTCCACATTGAGGTGGTCTGTATTCTCACTGAGACCCCTGGAACTGTCTGCCCACCTCCACTTTCCAAAACCCGGTAGGTGTGGAAGCCGTGCAGTAAATGGAACATGGTCCAGTCCCTGGGCCCCATGATTGGTTTAGAAGTGGGCGCCTGGCTCAGACTCCTCCAATCACAGCACCCTGACTTCTTGACCACAGTTGATTGGTCAGCCTGGAACCAGAACTTTGGAGAAAACTTACCGTGAGATTTTAAGTTGTTAAGCTTAGTAGTTGGTACTGGAGAGTCCTATAGTATTCAGGGCCCAACCGCATTCCTGCTCTTCCTACTAGTTATTTACCTAGATTCTTTGAGGAAAAAAAAATTATTACTTACATTACACACACACACACACCCTTACCCTATGTCTTTAAACTACTTAGAGGGGCCTTTCTGCCACTTGCCACAGACAGTCTTAAATACTTCTCTGAACCATCTGGACATTTTGTGGGAGCTTCCCTTTCTGCTGAGGGGGCAAGGGGTGGGCTGCAGAGGACACGAAGGCTTTTGGGTTAAAGAGTTGAAGCTGCCGCCAAGCTTGCAAATTAAGAACCAGCATCTTTGAACGCATTGAGTAAATCTGTAAGAAAGTGGATTTACGTTGCAAATAATGTCATTGGCATACAGTCTTGGCAGCATACGTGTAAGACCCCAAAGCTAAAAGCTACTGGAGTTTCTGCTCAGGAGGTCCCAGCCTAATGGCAGTCATTTCCCTGGCCGGGGCTTCCTGGGGTCCAGAAGCCTCACGTGATACGCGTGCAGAGCCAAGCAAAGCTTCAGCCTCCAGTGTGAGGTACAGCCAGGGCTGTCTCCTGCCCAGCTGGATTTTCCAGTCAGGCCTGCACGTTCCTTCCTGTTCCTTCCCTCGTTCTCTGGCAAACATATTTCTGCAAGCCACACACCCAGAAAGTGAGGGGATTCCCGTGGGGCCTTCCGTAGTATAGCGCTTTGGGCTCTGCCAGCTTGATCTTGGGGGCCAGGACTGGGAGGCTAGGCTGGCAAAGGAGTCCTCAACGACCCCCTCTCCTGCCTCTTGTCTTCCTCTCCCCGACCCACCTCATAACCCCTGCCTGTCTTTAACCCCAGCTCTCTGCCACTTCCACCTTTAAGGTGGACAATCGAGCTGGAAGGAGCCTCAGTGCCATCCTCATCCAACCCAGTTGCTTTACAGAAGGAGAACCTGAGGCCAGGGAGGTGCAGTGCGCTGTTAAAGGTCACCAGCTGCGAGGAGCAGCGCTGGGATAGAACCTGTGGCCAGTGCTCTCTGAGTGTGCGGGGAGCAGGGTAGCGTGCGCACTGGAAGCCTTTGTCTCTTGGGAACAAGGAGGAGAGCCCTGTGCTCCAGTGACAGGAAGCGGGGCAAGAGGAAGGGTTTGAGAGGCAGGGACCTAGCCAACCCGGACACTCCGGAAGGAAGGGGGTGGCAGGCCTCAGCTGACGGTCCCCTCCTCGCGCCTTTGTCCTGGCGGGTGGGTTCCCAGCTCTCCCTCTGTTCCGGGGGGCACACAAGGACTGGGAACCCGAGGGGGATGCCCAGCTCGGTCGGCGGGCCTACGGTGGGGTGGGGGCGGTGCCGCTGGCGCCCTGTGTGATCTGAGGGGGCTTCCGCCCCTTCTCTCTGCGGAGTCCACCCGGGCGCCTCCGAGGCACCCTCTCCGTGCTTCGCTGTCGGTCGCTCCCCCGGGCACCCCGAACCGGCCGGGGCGGCTGGGCCGGCGCGTCAGAGCCCGCGGCGGCCTTGTCCTCCAGCCCCGCGCCGCCAACCGCCCCGGGCGCCCGAGCTTCCGGCCTCTGGCTGCTTCCCTGTCGTGCTCCCCAGGCCCGGCGGCCGCGCCCCCACCGCGGTGCCGACCGCCCCTCCGCCTGGCGCGCCCGCCCCCGCCGCCACCCTCGGATCTGGGCCCGGCGCCAGCTCCGCAGGGGCGCTGTCCCTGGCCGTCACTCCCTCTGACCTCCTGGGCCAGCGCTCTTCAAAGTGCGGTCCTGGGACCAGCAGCCACATCCCCTGGGAACGCGTTAGAAATGGAAACTTTCTAGCCACCCCAGACGCACTGGAACAGAATCTCTGCACCCAGCAAGCCGCGGTTATGAGGCCCTCCAGGCGATCCCACTGCAGTTGGAAAACCTCTGCTAGGGAGCCCCCCAACGGCCGCCTCCAGCTCCTGGGTGGGAGGGTCCGCTGAGCTCCTTGGGGCCAGGGATCCTTTGTTCCCACAAATGGCCGGGTGCCCTGCTGAGTACTGATTGGTAGGACTGGGAGAGTTGCTCCTATAGGCAGCCCTGGGGTTCTTTAATAGAAATTCTTTCCTGGATGATGACCAAGAGTGACTTGGAAATTGACACAAATTTCCTTAAAGAATTGATCCACTTAGCATCTGTTTAGCTTAACCCCCAAATTGTTTACAATGGAACTGGAAAATCACTCTGACTCTACTGTCGATGACCTCAGAGGGGCTTGGGCTTACAGCACCTGGTGTGGCTCACATATCCAGTGTCTGCTGGGGAACCCTGGGCTACTGCTTTATGGATGGCATTTATAGGCTGAGCGAAAATCAGTCCTAGAAGGTTTGGGATACACTTGCAAATACTGATCTATAGTTCATTAAAGGTTATTCCCATTTCATAGAAAGAGACTACTTTTGACCTAGAAAAATGTGGAAAAATTAAAAAGATGTGGCCAGGACCTTTTGTGTTTTTCCCAGAATATTCCTTAATATTTTTACATAATATTTACAATAAAATTTGACACATACACAACTCTGTAATGTGTCCCATCTCCTGAGGCCCAAGTCTCTGCTGTTAACCTTCTGACAGAG
This sequence comes from Avahi laniger, assembly GCA_963575035.1. Classification (NCBI taxonomy): domain Eukaryota; kingdom Metazoa; phylum Chordata; class Mammalia; order Primates; family Indriidae; genus Avahi; species Avahi laniger. The sequence goes on from CAUYSK010106730.1 coordinate 41,108, forward strand.
AAGGCTAACCTAGTGGCCCTGGTGGGTTAAGAACTATTGGCTTAGTGCAGAATGCTTCCCACTGGAAGTCCATTTTGCAGCCAACCACCTTTGAGCCACACTGCCCTTAACCCAAGCGAATGAGAGGGGGGCTTTCTGGCTGGTCTGTGGGTGCACCTGGGTGGGGAGGCTGGGAGAGGGTTCGACAGAGCAGGGGTTTGTTCAGGGCCAGTTGTGCTGTGTCAAGAGCCTTCTCTTTGTCCCAACAGTTCCACTTTGGGAGTTTCTCTTATGGGAATAATCAGAGGGCCTTAAATGAACAACAGTATGGGATGGTTTAAAAAGAGCCCAGTCACATGAGAGCATAATCAGCAGCCACCAAAAAATCCCATTTTCAAAGAATTTCTAAGGACATGGAGAATTGCTCATGATATGAGGTGAAAAGCAACATAGAAAATGACATTGCCTGATGCCTACTTTATGCAAAACACTTATTATTTTTCCAAGGAAAAATATATTTTTAAAAAAAACTAGAAGGAAATTTGTCAAAATATTAACAGTGATTTTCTTTGGGAGGTGGGTTCATGGTGATATTTGTTTTCTGCTTTGTTTTTGTTTGTTTTCCATTTTTTCTAGAATGAGTATGTGTTTCTTTCGAATTAAAAAATAATAATTTAAGAACCTACAATGTTCTAAGCATTGTCTCAAGCTCAAAGATGAATAAGATACAAAGATAGGCTAGGCTAGGCGCTGTGGCTCACTCCTGTAATCCTAGCATTCTGGGAGGCGGAGGCGGGAGGATCGCTTGAGGTCAGGAGTTTGAGGTTGCTGTGAGCTAGGCTGACGCCATGGCACTCTAGCCCAGGCAACAGAGTGAGACTCTGTCTCAAAAAAAACAAAAAATAAAAAGATACAAAAACACATTTTCTGCCTTCGGGGGACTCAAGGTCAAAGGCAATAAGAGGCACCCAGAAAACGCCAGTGTGAGGCAGGGTGGAAGAGGGGCTAGAGTGAGGAGCAAGGGCAGTGGGGGCCCAGGGGAGGTGCCTCTTGTGGTTAGGCACCTAGGAGAGGGTCAGTGTACAAGGGCTGTCCGGAAAGCGTCCAGCCATTGTATCCATGTATCCCGGGCTGGACACTTTCCGAACAGGCCTCCTTGTATATGATACAAAATTCCAGCAGTAGAGCAGGGTGGGGTCTGAGTCCCTGTTCTGCTCTCCAGGCCCTGTGGCTTTAGGCAAGGTAGGCTGAACTGGTCCTGCTTTCCTCATCTCTAAAAGGGGATAGAAAAGATTTCTGTGAGCAATTAATAGGTAATAAAGACAAAGCATGGGGTCCCTGGCACAAAGTACGTGCTCAATAAAAACTAAATTTACAATCGACTTTCTAAAGTTAAGTCTGGGCAGAGAACTGGTATGGGAGCGTGGGCTCCTGGGGAGAGGGTGGAGGCTGAGGCAGGGAGGCTGGGTGCGGCCTGGGTGGCAGAGGCTGTGTGTGGGCAGAGGGGTGCAGCTTCTGGTGCAGGCTCTACTGGGGGCTGGCGGCTGGGAAACCAGTTAGGCAGGGCTGCCTCCTGCACCCTCAGCTACAGAATAATTGGGACATGACTGGGGAGGAAGAGGATGGAGAAGGAGAAGGCATGGAGGGGCCTCCACAGGGCACCCTGGCATTCACTGCATTTTCAGTCCTCTCAGCAACCTTAAATATCTGCATTATATAATTGCTTCACTTTACAGAAGAAGAAACTGAGGCTCAGGCTCATGCACTGGCACCAAGTGGACTAGCATTCGGGCCACAAACCACATTCCTCCACGCCAGTGGACCTGTGCAAGGCCTCTGGAATCCCCAACCTGAAGGGGCACTGAGCCAGCCTGCGGGATTCTAGGGAACTTCCTGACTGAATTCATCCGGGCCTGTCCCCCAGGAAGACCCCTCGCCCTGCCCTAGGGTGGAACAGAGGGGGAAAAGCAAAAGAGCAGATCTTTTGTGTTTTAATGGCAGGGAATTCAAACAAGTTTGAGAATGTCAGAAACCTCTCCAGAGAACTAGAAGCACCACCCAGGGACCCCTCCCACACCTTGGCAGCTTCTCTGCTGAAGGACTCAATTCCTTGAGCCCAAACTCCTCCTCCTCATGCAGACGTCTGAAAGGAGATGAACTGCCTCAGATAAAATGCTAATCTTCAGCCAGGAAGTCCCAGAGAGGGCAAGAATGCTGAGTATCTGAAGTTGGGGGCAACAGAGAGGCGAATGCTCCATGGGACCCCAGTTCTCTCCCCTCCACTGAGAGCTCCCATGACCTAAGGGGAAGGCCTCATTGCCTGAGCAAGCTCTTTTCATTTTTTCCAATCCACCTGGCAGGGGGCCTGACCGCAGCATCTGTCTCGCCCTCTTTCGTGAAACTCCGGCCTCCTCCAAGGGATTTACAGAACTGGGGAGGGGGGTGTTGTGTTGCTTCACAGTCCTGCTGCCCATGTTTCACATGAAAACACTGGGTGTCAAAGAAATGAGAATAGATTCTGCAATGAAAGCATTTGGAGCCAGGCAGTGGGAGAAATTTAATTTATAACAGTGGTTCTCAACCACGGCCGTAAGTTAGAAGCTCAAGAACACTTAAAAAAAAATACTGATGCCCAGGCCCCGACAACTGTTTACCCTGGGATGGGACACTTTCTCTCTTTTCTTTCTTTCTTTCATTTTTCTTCTTGTCTTCTTTCTTTCTATGGATTTTTTTTTTTTTAAGTCTCCCAGGTGATTCTAATATGCCAGGGCTAAGAACTGCTCTCCTAAAATAAGACAGCTGTGTTAAAAAGACTATCCAGTAGAAAAATGGACAAAGGACGTGAATGGGCAATTCGCAAAGACAAAATAAAAATGGCTAATAGGCACATGAAAACCTGTTGACCCCAATTAATAATTAAAGAAATGCTAAATAAAACAATAATGAGATAGCATTTCATGTATCAAATTGTCAACCTTTTTTTTCCTAATGAAAGAATATTCTCAGGAATAACAACGGTGTGTTTGTGTGTGTGTTGGGGGTTGGGGGTGAGAGTCTCAAACACCGTTTATGAGAATAAATGGCTAGTCTTTACCGAGGGCGGTTGGGTGACATGCACACACCTTTTCACCCATCAATTTCGCATTAAGGTTCTATGAATAAATAAGGATGCACTGAGATTTAACTAGAGTTGTTAATCAGAGCAGGAACAAAAAATTGGAAATTCCTAAATATCTACCATTAGGAGATTAGTTCAATGAATTACAATGAAGCCATAAAATAGGATGCCACACAGCCATTGAATATGATGTAGTGGATAAATATATCCTCACTGGAGAAGCTGCTCAGATAAATTATTGAGTGAAACAAAGCAGTTTCCAGATAATAGTATTTTTGCTTTTAAAAAGAATAAAGAATATGAAAAGTACACATGTGTGTGTTTAGGAAAGAGTTTGCAAAAATATATGTAAGGTTTTAGCTTAATTACCTATGTATAGTACAAAGATGTTTTATATTTTTACTTTTGCTTCTCTGTATTTTCTTGCTTTTCCCTACAAAGGATATACTGTATTTGTTTTGTCAAAAAGAAAAAAAAAATATTTTTAGTTAAAAAATTTTACTTACTTTCCAGAGCAGAGTTTGCTAATCTGTTTTCTTCTTGGAGCAAAGAAATTCCCAGATAATCCCCTGACCATCCACCCTCTGGATTTCTGTAGCTCACCTTTCACCAAGTAGCCAAAATTCAGGCTCAAACTGGATTTTTCCTCTTCTTTCAGGTCTTTTCTAGATAGTTAGTCTGCGAAAGGCTGAAGGAAGTGGAACTGGGGAAAAAAAGGAAGATCCAGGGGTCTGAGAGATCCTCAACTGAGTAGAGAAGAGCCTGGGCTCTGAAGTCCTGGCTCCAGCTCTGTTTAGCCATGTGACTTTGGGTCAGGCTCTTAACCTCTCTAAGCGTCCGTGCACACAGCTATAAAATGGGAATAATAATAGTACTGACCTCACGGGTAGTTACGAGGCTTTACAGAGACAGTGAGATGTAAAGGGCTTAGCACATCGCCCGGCACGTAACACTCAATAAATGCTGCTGCCATCATTTTTGCTATGGGAAGCTAGACCCTTCCCTGCCCATGGGGTGGACAGATGGACATGGAGAGCCTGTGAGCAGTGATGGTTTGGACCCTTAACAAGCCCACCAGGGGCCATGCCGGGAGGGAAGGTAGAGAGAGAAGTCAAGCCCCAGAGCCATGGATTCCAGAAGGGCCTTCCTAGCCTCTGTGCCTACACCTGTTACCTGGGAGGCCACTTGACTAGAGCTTCTAGCCCCAGCTCCTTCCCCATTTGCCCAGTCACACCATCCCATCAACATCCCGTTGCCCCTCTTGGCCCCTCCTCCCACAGTAATTCCATCTGTCACAGTCCACCTGGTGATGGGGCAGAGCTGCCCACTGCCTCCGAACTCGCCGCTGCTCACAGCCCCCTGCGCTTTGCAAGGATGTGGGAGTCAGCAATTCTAAACCACTACGCTCACTGATCCTCTCAACGCCCACCATCACCTCTGTGCCTCCAAGCCCCTCACTGTCAGCCCAGAGGGGAAGCTGCCCACCGAGGTCACTGGCTCTTCAGTGCAGAGCAAGGTCTCCACCAGGTGCAGAGTCACCCAGGCCCAGGGAAGTGTCTCAGCAACAGTGCAGAGGCCCTCTGACAATACTGGGAACAGAAGTGGCTTTATGGTCTTCTGAAGAGCCCTTCTGGGAGTCAGAGGAGGTGTGCCTAGCCCTGACTCAGAGGAGGCCATAGCCCCAGGGGCAGGAACTGGCCCACCTATTCTCCCCCACCTCCAGAGCAGGGCTGTCTGGAGCCAGGTCCTCAGAAGCAGTGTTGGGAGGAGGAAGCCTTCACAGCAGCAGGTTGATTCCCAAATTCCCTCCCCAAAAGAGCAGGAAAGAATGAACCTTTGGGCCAGCCTTGCCTTCCCCTCGTCTGAATGAGTGAGGGGGTGAATGAATGAATGCCTCTAGTGTACTCCTTTATTTCTAGAGTTAATTAAGGTAGAGAGAGAATAAAACACCCCGATGTGTAACACAGATTAGAAAACAGTTGGCCGGGCGCAGTGGCTCACGCCTGTAATCCTAGCATTCTGGGAGGCTGAGGCAGGAGGATGGCTTGAGCCCAGGACTGTGAGGTTGCTGTGAGCTAGGCTGACGCCACGGCACTCTAGCCCGGGCAACAGAGCAAGACTCTGTCTTAAAAAAAAAAAAAGGAAAAGGAAAAGAAAAAGATAAGCCCAGAAGCTTAGTTAAACACACAAGTGTCAATAGGCAACCAACCGCATTTTGCTTTTGCTGCCCAGCAGCTAAATTAGAACACGACCCTGCAGGGCAATAGTTCAGCCAACTATTTAGTGAATGAATGAATGATAAAACCACACACCTCAGATAAGGAGGGGAAAGGGGGAGCAAGCTTTGGGTGTGTGTGTATCTGCATACCCACATGGAGTTAAAATCATTTGTACTTGGTGTGACTTGACAACTCTGTGAGCCTTGAATTGAGCACCCACAGATGGGGAAACTCATTTTTTTTTTTTTTTTGAGACAGAGTCTCACTTTGTTGCCCTGGCTACAGTGAGTGCCATGGCGTCAGCCTAGCTCACAGCAACCTCAGACTCCTGGGCTCAAGCGATCCTACTGCCTCAGCCTCCCGAGTAGCTGGGACTACAGGCATGAGCCACCATGCCCGGCTAATTTTTTGTATATATATTTTTAGCTGTCCAATTAATTTCTTTCTATTTTTGGTAGAGACGGGGTCTCACTCTTTCTCAGGCTGGTCTCGAACTCTTGAGCTCAAACTATCCGCCCGTCTCGGCCTCCCAGAGTGCTAGGATTACAGACGTGAGCCACCACGCCCCTCCGGGAAACTCATTTTTTAAATGAAATTAACAAAGTAGGAGGGGCAGATCAGGGTGTTTCGGTTCACACCTCAGGCTGCTCTCCTAGCAATCTGGTAACTAGACCAGAGCTTCTGCTAAGTACCTTAATCAAATAACACCTGCCCAACTTGGCAGGTCTTCCCCTCAGAGTTGCTTACACACACACACACACACACACACACACACACACACACACACTGTGACCCCGTCCTGGGCTATTCTAAGTGTCTGGTGCTTGAGCCAGGGATAGAACTTGTGTGATTATACCCTGGACAGTGAGCTCTTGCCTGGGACCAGGTACACAAGAACTCTTCCTGAGAGCCCAAACTCAGGCCTTGAGCATCCATACCGCTTCAGGCCTGTTGGTCTTATTGCTAAGGTGGACTCAGCTAGGGACTCCTGGCGGCTTTCAGGCTCTCTCTCTGGTCTGGACTCAGTCCCCAGGGCTCCGGACTTCTTCCTAGTCCCTATCTCCTGCTGTCTCTCACTCCTGGACTCCCTGGGGCAATGGACTCTCCCCTCTGAAAAGGGCAGTGCCCAGGCCCTGTCAGGCTTTGCCCCAGGCAGCATCCGGAGCCGAAGGCAGGACCCTGCCAGGCCCTGCAAAGTGGGTGTTTTTCTCCTGGGGAGTGGCCCCTTTTTGTGACTCAGATCCTGGGAATTTGGGGGCCTTGTTCAGCTCTGGCTGAAGTTGGGCTCCCAGGAGCCCCCACCAGGCTAAGAGTGAATGCACTTGGGTTTCTTAGCTCCCCTTCACAGCCCCCCAATGCACCCCTCCAAGCCATTGCCCTCAGTGGGTTCCTTTTGTCTCTGCTATCCAATCTCCCCTTCCAAAAGCCAGCAGATCCAAGTGGAATTCAACACCCAAACACTCATACAAAGGCAAGGATTAATAGCTGGCTTTGTCTGGGCACAGATGTGCAGCAGCTTGGAGGGGGGGACATTTTTCCTGCCACTTGAGTCAAGGCGGCTGTCTCCACCCTGCGGGGGAGGGGAGGAAGGGGAGGAGGAAGTGCTGCACGGATTTCCCGGGAGGGTGCCACGCTCCACTTCTCTGAGCCGGTGTGCTTATGGGGGCCTAACCCCCACCAAGGAGGAGACTCAGTCCACAAAGGTCCTCTCTGGTTAGGAGGCCCCTTGGTCTCCCCTCCTTCCCCTTCCAACAAGTCACACTCACAAGCTGGCGCTCAGTCCCTGGACTCAGTCCCTATTCTTTCAGAGCCTGAGCTCTGACACAGGCCCCAGAAATCCTCAAAGAAATCCTGTGAGCCGAGCAAGCTAAGAACGACTCTGACAGGAGGTGCACAGGAGCCTGTACTGTAGGCTGAGCGGAACATTCCCAGAGAAGGTGGGGCTTAATCTGAGCTCCAAAGGATGGGCAGGGTTCATTCGACTAAGGAGAGAGGAAGAAGGACTCCAGGAGCTGGTGCAGCAGGACAGAGCAGGGGCTGGCCGTGAAGACGTGGGAAAGGGTTTGACTGTTTCCTATGGCAATAGGGAGCCACTAGAGGTATGGACCTGAGTAGGAGCTGGAGTAGCATGGCGGGCGTAAGGAAAGCTCTTCTGTTGTTGAGCAGGGGACAGGCTGGAGGAGGTGGTAGCCCAAGGAAGCAAATGGGTGTTTCTGGGGCAGAGCTGGTCCTCACCCAGTCCCCTCTGCCTCCAACGGAATCTTTTTCTGAACAATCCCCGGTACTATTCAACCATATGATCATGGAGGTTTTGAACTTAGTCCTCAACACTTAGGGGCAGAAATATCATGCTTCCCTATTGTTCTTTTTTCTTTTTTTTTTTTTTGAGACAGAGTCTCACTCTCTTGCCTGGGCTAGAGTGCTGTGGCCTCAGCCTAGCTCAAGGCAACCTCAAACTCCTGGGCTCAAGCGATCTTCCTGCCTCAGCCTCCCAGGTAGCTGGGACTACAGGCATGTGCCACCATGCTCGGCTAATTTTTTCTATTTTTAGTTGTTTGGCCAATTTCCTTCTATTTTTAGTAGAGACAGGGTCTCGCTTTTGCTCAGGCTGGTCTTGAACTGAGCTCAAATGATCCGCCCGTCTCGGCCTCCCAGAGTGCTAGGATTACAGGCATGAGCCACCGCGCCCGGCCTTCCCTATTGTTCTATGTCAGGTAAATCAGGCTCTATTCCTGGCCAGAGAGCCAGTTGGAAATATGACACTGGTCAAGTTTGGGGCGGAGGGGTGCTTCCCCTTCCCTGGGGTGGTATAAGGATCTGGGGCCCCCAGCCCATGTGGTCTCTGAGGGCCTTGTCAACCAAGAAAGACAATGTCCCTAGTATTAGGAGGTTTATATGGTAGAGGAAGGAATACAGGTAAGACACAAGGAAGCAGATGAATAGATGAGATGAGTTTAGATGGTGATAAATGCTGGAGCAAAGAAACAGAGTGATGTGTCTGGTTGGGATGAGGTGGTCGGAGAAGGCCTGTCTATGGAGGTGACGTTTCAGCTGAGACTTGGAGGATGAGAGGAGTGAGACATAGTAGGTAGAACCCCATGTCATCACTGATGTTTAACTTTTTTGGTCTATAAAACTAGTAATTCCAGAGGTGCAATGTAATACAAGGATAGAGGTAAAGGGTACAGCAAGTGTAAAAGCACTGAGGCAGGACTGAGCTTGGAGTGGTGTCTCAGGTCAGAAAGGCCAGTGCAATGACAGGGTACTGAGTGAGGGAGCACATAGGAAAAAATGAGGTTGGAGGGGAGGCCTGGTCAGGGGAGGAGTTGAGAGTTTATAATCAGTGGGAAAAATAACTTTAGAGTTCAGGAAGTAAACTGATTCATGTTTAGAATGTTAAAATGTTGAATGTTTCAGAATTTGAAATCGAAGACACAACACCATTTACAATAGCAGCCCCAAATAAGAAATACTCTGGTATAAGTCTAAGGAGACATGTACAAAATCCATATGAGGAAAACTACAAAATGCTTGTGAAAGAAATCAATGAAGATCTAAATAAATGAGGAGACATTCCATGTTCATGGACAGCAAGTCTCAATATTGTTCAGATATCAGTTCTTTTCAATTTGATCTATAGATTCAATATAATCACAATCAAAATCCCACTGAGCTATTTTGTGGATATTGGCAAAGTGATTTTAAAGTTTATGTGGAAAGACAAAAGACCCAGAATAGCTAACATAATATTGAAGGAGAAAACAAAGTCTGAGGACTGACACTACCCAACTTCAGGACTTACTATAAAGCTACTGTGATTAAGATAGCATGGTATTAAAAAAAGAATAAACAAATAGATGAATGGAACAAAATAGATAGCCAAGATATAAACCCACAGAAATAAAGTTCAACTAATCTTTGACAAAAGAGCAAAGGCAGTTCCGTAGAGAAAAGATAGTCTCATCAACAAATGGTGCTAGAACAAATGGACACATACACACACACACACACACATACACACACACACACAAAATGAATCTAGATACAGACCTTACATCCTCACAAAAATAAACTCAAAATGGATCTTAGCCCTAAATGTAAAACTATAAAAATTCTAGAAGATGATACAGGAAAAAATCTAGGTAACCTTGGATTTGGTGATGACTTTTTAAATACAACACCAAAAATATGATCCATGAAAGAAAAACATTAATAAGTTGAACCTCATTAAAATTAAAAACTTTTCTGCAAAAGACATTATTAAGAGAATGAAAATACAAGCCACAGACTGGGAGAAAATATTTGCAAAATGTATGTTTGACAAAGAACTGGTATCCAAAATACACAAAGAACACTTTAACAATAAGAAAACAAACAGTTCAATTAAAACTGGGCAAAGATCTGAACAGACACTTCACTGAAGGCATACAGATGGCAAATAAACATATGAAAAGATGCTCAAGGTAATATGTCCTTAGGGATTTGCAAACTAGAATAACAATGAGATACCACTGCACACCTATTATGACGGCTAAAATCCAAAACACTGACAACAGGCCAAATGCTGATATGGATGAGGAGCAATAGGACACTCATTCATTGCTGAGTGTCCTATGAATGAGTGTCCCATGTAGGATGCAAAATGGTACAGCCATCTTGGAAGGCATTTTGGCAGTTTCTTGCAAAGCTAAGAACATTCTTACCATATAATCCCGCAATCATCCTCTTAGATATTTACCCAAATGTCAATGCAAAACCCTGCACATAAATGTTTATATTGCCTTTATTCATAAAATTGCCAAAACTTGGAAGCAACCAAGGTGTCCTTCAGTGGGCAAAGGATAAATAAATGGTGGTTCACCCAAACAATGGATTATTTTTCAGGGCTAAAAAGCTATCAAGTTATCAAGTCATGAAAAGACGTGGAGGATCCTTAAACGTGTATTGCTAAGTGAAAGAAGTTAGTCTGAAAAGCTAAACACTATATGATTACAAGTATATGACATTGTGGAAAAGGCAAACTGTGGAGACAGTAAAAAGATCAGAGGTCGCCAGATTCCTGGGGAGGGATGAGGGATGAACAGGTGGAACACAGGGGGTTGCAGCGATGACACTGTGATTGTGGATACATGTCATTACACATTTGTCAAAACCCACAGAACGTACGGCACCCAAAGTGAACTCTGATGAAACTATGGGCTTCAGTTAATAATAATGTATCAATATTGGCTTATCAACTGTAACAAATGCCACATACAAATACAAAATGTTAATAATAGAGTAAACTTGGGGGGCTGGGGAGGGGCTATATGGGAACTCCGTACATTTTTGCAATTTTTCTGTAAATCTAAAAATGCTTTTTAAAAACAGTCTATTAATAAAAAAAATGTAAAGGTACTTTTAAAGAGATTGCAGCCCACTCCCCTCTGCTTCAGGGCAGCGCCAGGCAGCGCCAGGCAGCCCCAGCACCCACTGCCAGCACACTCTCTCGTCTCTCGATGGAAGGCCTGGAGGGCGCACCTGGAGCGCAGAGCACCACTTAGGTGGCGGGTGGGGGGTGGCTCAGGCCAACAGCACAAAACTGCTATTGGTAAAGGGAACTAGCTCTCACAAGACCAGCACACAAACCATTATCTCCATCAATTATCTGCGCCTCCCTTTTCTCGACCCTCCCACCCCTCACCAGTGTCCCTGGGGTGAAGGCTGGATTATCTGAGTGCCCAGGGCTAGAGGGGTGCTAGACGCTTCTCCTCCCTGCCCATGCGTTGGCTCTGGGCAGGATAGGGTGGGGAAGTCGCACCACTGACCCAGGGGCAGAGAGATGGGAGCCCTAGAAACTGTGGAGCAGCACAAACCAACCTCCCATGGGGAGTTTGTGACGACAAAGCCCGCCCCACTGGCTGGGAGTGAAGCTTCCATGAGGTGAAATTCATGGAAAACCCTCAGCCCACGGCAGACACGGGACGAGGTCAGGAAACATCCACCAGGACCCAGCCCCACGCCCTGTCCTGCTGGGGAACAAGGCTGAGGTGACAGAGGGCAGGGGCCAGATCTGCCTTGCTCTGTCCTGGCCCCAGCACCTGGCAGGATCTAGTCCTTCATTTCTTCCTTCAGCAGGTGGTTCCCGAGGGCCTGCCTCTCTGCCAGGCACTGGGGACACAGCCCCTGCTCCCCACCACACGCACATTCTAGTCCTCCCCGGCTCTACAATGCAGTGAGAGAGACACGATCATCAAATAAACACAGTGAGACGACAGGGAAAGTGCTAGTGCGTGACTGGGAGGCAGACCTGGGAGGAGAGGAGGGTGTGCCGGGCAAAGGGAACAGTAGGTACAGAGACCTAGAGGAGGAAAACCAAGGCTGGTGGGGCTGAGATGAAGTGGTGGGGCAGAGGGGAGACGTAGGGTGGGACAATCAGCTGGGGCCGCAAAGGCCACGACAAGAATTATGGATTTGATTCCAAGAAAGCCAGTGGAGAGAGGCTGGGGCACGGGAGTGACATATCTAACAGCTGGACCACCATCGTCTGACACCCGCTAGACATGCAGGCTCTCGGTCCCATCCCAAACCTGCTGAATTCGAATCTGCATTTTCACAGGGTCCCCAGGCTCATGTCTGGAAGCACAGGACTAGTGTGTATTTCCCACATCTCTCTGGATACTCTGTTGAGGACAGACATCCAAACAAGGATGGGAGCAGGGAGCCCATCCAGCTGGCAGTGGCAGTGGGGACGGTGAGGTGTCAGTGGATCCTGCATCTGTCTGGAAGGCAGAATAAGCAGGGTTTGCCGACGGAGCAGGTACAGGTGGGAAAGGGGAGAGTCAAGAACGACTCCAGGGATTGGGCATCATACTTAGGTGAATGGTGGTGGAGCCCTGGGGAGTGAGCCAATAAAGGCTAGTTGTGTCACAGGGGTGTCCCAACCCAGGGCTGCCCCAGCAGGTCTTCCAGCTGCTGCTGGTCATCAGACACAAGTTGTCTGTTATGACCCACAGGGATCCATCTCAGTGGGTGTGAGCCCTTCTCCCTTCCAAAGATCCTCTCTTTTTTTTGAGACAGAGTCTCATTCTGTCACCCAGGCTAGAGTGCAGTGGCGTCATCATAGCTCACGGCAACCTCAAACTCCTGGGCTTAAGTGATCCTCCTGCCTCAGCCTCCTAAGTAGCTGAGACTACAGGCACACATCACACCCAGCTAATTCTTCTATTTTTTATAGAGATGGGGTGTCACTCTTGCTCGGGCTGGTCTAGAACTCTTAAACCAAGCAATTCTCCTGCCTCGGCCTCCCAGATTGCTGGGAATACAGGCATGAGGCACCACACGCAGCCTAAGGGCCTTTAATTCAAAGTACTCTTAATACCAAGGAGTCACATTTTGGGGTGAAATTTCCTGACTTAGACAACTTGCCTAACCTTTCTGGGCATTAATTTCCCTTTCTGGATCAGCAAGAGGTGACCAGAGAGGGCCTAGCGC
>CAUYSK010106732.1:0-58668 GCA_963575035.1 Avahi laniger
TGTCAGCTGTAGGCAATGGGGAGCACATGAAAGTTCTTGAGCAGGGGAGTAACAGAATCACAGTTGTACTTCGGGAAGCTTAATCCAGGCATTTTATGAATTCATAAAGAATTCATTGAAAATTCATAAAATTCTTTATGGGAAAGAAACCCAGACTGGAAGGCAGGGAGCTTCCCTGGAAAGTCATTGCCATCCATGTTACGGCAAGTGTTATGGTGACCGGTCCCAGGGGAATAACCGAGCGGCATGCAGAGAGTTGGAGAGTCCATGTTTAATCTCTTAACGCCAGCAGGCCCAGAGGAGACAAATCTCCAAATTCTGAGCACCTTCTGGATTTTTGTCAGGTTTTATACTCTTTTGGGGGGGTTACTTTTAACAAATCACACATGAGTATAAATGACTGACCAATTAGCAAAAAGATTTAAAAGTTATCCAATAAACAATAATTCTTACAAGCGGTATAATTATGATAGGCTTATAACAAATAGTATAATCATAGGCTTGTAGTTTTGCTCACCTGTTCTGCGGTTTTAACTTGCAAGGCTGACAGGTGTCAGTGTATACTTTAGCTGCTTTGTGGTTTTAAGCAGAATCAGCACAGAAATTCCCCTAGTATGCATGGAAATTTCCCTAACACTTCAACCATACTGGTCTCTCTTTCTGTCCACTGACCGGTCCATCCTCATTCTCAAAGACCATGCAGTCTTTCCACTATCTTTTCTACTTACACACAGTCCTCCTTCCTCTAAACATCCAGAGGCTGCTTCTTTCTGGTTATTCAGCAATCAAAGAGGCCTTCTACAACAAACCAATCCAACAGAACTCTCTGCTGTTTACTATAACAGCTTACTTATTTTAATTTTCTCCATGGCATGTATCACTAATTGTTAACTAAATTATCTGTTTATGTGTTTGTCCACTAGAGTGAAATATCCATGAGACGATGAACTCTATCTCAATCACTGCCTTAACCCCCTGATTTTGGACATTGCTTAGCACACAGTCAACACTCAATAGAGGGGGCACGGTGGCTCACGCTTATAATACTAGCACTCTGGGAAGCCAAGGCAGGAGATTACTTGAGGTCAGGAGTTCAAGACCAACTTGAACAAGAGCAAGACCCATTTCTACGAAAAAAAAACAGAAAAAAATTAGCCAGTATGGCACCTGCCTATAGTGGCAGCTACACTGGAGGCTGAGGCAGCAGGATCACTTGAGACCAGGAGCTTGAGGTTGCTGTGAGCTATAATGCACACTAGCCTGAGTGACAGAGCAAGACTATGTCTTTAACAAAAAGAAAAAAGAAAAGCACTACTCAGTAGAGTGTTTATTAAATGAATTCGTTTTAAACACAAACTAAACTCTATGAATTTTATAGCATTTTTTTTCTTTTTATAGAAAGATACCACACATACTCTAGGGTATCAATTAAACTTATTCATTTTAGACAATTTTCACAGAAAATTAGATCATTTTCACAGTAAGAATATTAAAAGATCATATTACAATGTCTGAAATATACTTGAAATTTATAGTACCTACAAATCCTACATAATATTAATTATACAGTCTAAATTATTGTATTTTCAACAATTAATAGAAATGCAGATAGCTGACACTTTGATGTCTTTTTAAGTTACTTAAAATGACATATTTTACATTTCTCCAGGTTAAGGAATATAATCTGAACTTTACTGGTGTTTGGTAGATAGGTATGATCTCTGGCTCTTCTCAGGACAAGGGTTCCCTGTTTTGGTGCTGTTTCGAGCAATTGTTCTACCTGGGAAGAAGGAGAAGGGCAGGCCCTCCATTTTGGGGTTGCTCTACCCTTAATCCTATCCCAAGTAACTGCTACCCCTGGGGAAGGCAGGCATGTTTTATCAATCTGGGAATTTCCCAGCCGGGGCACAATAAGATTTAGAAAGTGACCTAGAGTGATCTAAGGGTAATTATTATGCCATTAGCTTGAATCTGCATTGCGTTAACCCACCAGGTGGGCTTTCTTAGAGGGAGCTCGAATGAATATTGCAGATGGAATTTTGAGGACACCTGTTGATCATCTGATAACATCCAACACCTCCTAGAGCCTCCCCTCCAGATTCGGCTAACAAAAGGAAACAATCTGAGAGGGCAGTAAGGAAGTGAGTGGGTCGGTCTGTCTGTCTGTCTCTCTCCACTGGCAAAGACAGACCCATTTTATTCTGCAGTAAAGAGCTGCTCCTATGAAACTGCTTCCTGCCTGAGATTACTCTGTTCTATTGGATTTGCTGGTGATTTTTCCAAGAAAGGGGTCAGAGGACCAGGATAACAGTCTGGACTTGACACTTTGGTGTGTCTCGTCGTTCTCCAGCCAAGAGCACGCCAAGAACCAAGGGCAGACTCCCATCCTGGCATCTTTGGTGCCGAAACCCAGGATTCTGACACTGGCAATGTCAAGTACATCACCAACGTCTGCTATGGCTCTGTCTCCAAGTTTTCGGGACCCTTCCCCTTTGGTATCAATCTAGCTCAGATTTTTCACCGGATCATACTTAATATTACTGCAAGAAGTAATCCTGCCTCCCTTCTACTGGCTTTCGTCACTCCATTTTGTTCCAAACACACTAAGTACAATTTCTAAAACGTCATTTTATTTTAAGGTACTCCCTTATCCTCCCCCCACAAAAAAAAAAAACAAACTACACTCATTAGTACCATTTCACTAACTCCCTTCACAAAAACTTTGTTCTCTAGTTAAACAACTCTTCTTAGAATCCCCAGCACATAATTCAGTGCTTCCAACCTGTGAATAAGGGGCTGGGAGTTATAAAAAGCAATCAGAGATACCACCACACATTCCAGAAGCATCATCTGTATACTGATCAATTTATATATTTTGAAAATGTATGTATATGTATATATATGTGTGTGCATGTACGCATAAAAACACATATTTGCAATTGTATATACAATTTTTAAAATATATTTGATTAATCAAATAAAACATTTAAATATGTAGCAGTGTTTCTGAATTCATAGTAGCATTTTAGTCATTTTTTATTTTCTCAGTAGATACCAAATATACAACTACTATGATGCTAGAGTCCTAAAAGTTTTTTGACATTAAAAGGAGGCTTCATATTTTAAGAGATTCTATCATGTTCTACTTCATTAATTAAACTCAGTACAAATACTACACTACCAACTCATGTGCCTCCCCATCCAAAGCCAATATCAACATATACCACTTTAGAAGTCTCCCTTGATCAACTCAGTTTTTTCTGATTATCACATTTTTAACATTCATGAACCACCAATTTGATCCAACCAAGGTAAATTACTTTTAATATTTTAACTCAACTCACTTTTTACTCATCAAATGTTATTTAAACCAGTAAGAAAAAAGTGTTAATGATATCCCTAAAACCCTCTCTTATTTACTCTGATATTAGCACTGATGAAAAATTACTCAAGTATCTCTAAAACAGAAATGAACAAAACAAAATTTAAACATGAATTGAAATACAATTTGTTTAGAATGCAGAGCTCATCATTACTTATGTTTAGATATATCAGGAGAGCCATCATCATATCATAGTAATAAACTTATTAACTTAATGATTTTAAACTTTTTAACTTATTACCAATATCACTTTATTCATCAGAAATAAAATTAGCAAACATGCAACAGTCAACTCCTTGAGTAAATAACAATGAGATGTGATATATTCAATGGATATAACAAGTCAACATTCTAAAAGTCATATCTCAAAATTTGATTCCATTCAAAATCCTTCTAAATGTGTTCAATTATCCTTAGAAAATTGATTTAAACCTTGAAAGTACATTTTGCGTAATAGGTAAGCTCTGTTTTTATGAGGAGCAAGCCTATTATTATGTGTCTGTGTTTGGCCAAAGAATACACCCAAAAATAACTCAAACACACGTAAGCTTCATCCTTTCTGAGGGGCTGACCTGTCCTCTAATACACACTCTTTCTATATACCCAGGGTCCACTAATTTCTAGGTTATTCCCACAAATAACCTCACTCACTCTCCAGGTCTTGACCTAGGCATCACTTTCCCCAAAAGCCCAAGATTAAGCAAGATGACCTTCCTGTGATTTCCATTATTTAGCACTTTGTACTGAACCTGGACAGCACTTACGATATGTAGATAAATAATTACTTCCTGCCTCCATACCAGGCATAAAAGCTCAGGAACACTAGGAATATGTTATTTACCATATGATCGCTAGAGCTTAAAACTTACCAAATGCTCAATATATGTTGAATGAATTAACAAATTGTACAAAAATTCACAGAGTGCATTGAAAGTTTCTAGAGAGAAAGTTTTCCTTTCTAGCTGAAACCAGTAAATTTCCAAGCTGTCCTTTCTAACTGAAAACTAGTAAATTCTCAAACTATCCAAGATAAACTCTATTACCTATGAAAATTTAAAAAAAAAAGAAAATCTGCCAACACCATGTATAGGTTTTGACTCTTAATTAACTTTAAGAGAAAGAAACTCTTCTGTAATTCTATCCAAACTCATTATTAGTCTATTCATATTTAATTTTCAGTAGTAATGGCAAACAACTGATTGGCATTCTAATTAGTAATAATAGAAATAATAATAATAAAGACTAAAAACCACTGGTCACATGTACTATGCACTTGCAAAGGCGACTGTTCAAAGCACATTATAATGATTATCCCATATAATTATAATGATAGAATCATTACAATGATACCATAAGGTAAGTATTATTACTTCACATATCCTATAGTTGAAGATAATGAGAAACTGAGGCCTTATGCTAACAATGGCCCATGGCCACATACTTTGTAAGTGCCACAGTGGGTATCAGTTCCATTTTGGTACTTCTGATGTTATTAAAGTGATTCTTTCTGCCAAACAAGGCAAACTCAAAACTTTAATCTGCCTTTCTCTGTGATTTATAGAATCTGTTTTCTATTCTTTTTTATTATTTTAATATTCTCTGGCATTTTTAAATAGATATAATGTTAACAAATAGAGGCTATACACAAAGGATTACATAGTTCTCAAACATTATATTCAGGTTGACACATCCTAAAATGTTGTCTCCCTTTTCAAAATATTAGCCTAACACTGCTAATATATATTCAATGATGGAATTATCACTCTCTACAGGTCTCCGACATCTTTGCATATATTTACATATAACCAGTATTGTTACCATTTCTATTATTACATGTGTGTTTGCCCAAAGAACACAGTCTTCCCTAATATCCATGGAGGATTGGTTCCAGGACCTCCCTCAGAAACCAAAATCCGCAGATGCTTGAGTCCTTTGTATAAAACACAGTATTTGCATATAACCTCTGTACATCCACCTGGATATTTTAAATCATCTCTAGAGTATGCATAATACCTAATACAACATAAATGCTATGTAAATAGTTGTACTGTATTTTCTAAATATTTTCCATTCAGGGTTGGTTGAACCCATGGATGTGAAACTTGGGGATACAAACAGCCAACTGTGTACCTTTTTGTATTCTAGTCTTCCCTCAAGTCTGTCAGTGATACTGACATTTCACTAGGGATTTCACACATCCCTTGTTACATTTGGTTCCATATGTCTTATAATTTCTGTTATTATTGTAACTTTTTCCTATTAAATTTTCTAATCGATTATGGCTGGAATATAGGGATACTACCTGTACATTAATCTTACAACTAGCAACTTTGCTGAATGATCTAACTGGTTCTAATAACTAATCTGCAGATTCTTTTAGACAATCACATTGTAGACTATCATCTTGTCTGTACATAATGATGGTTTGGTTTCTTTTTAAATCAAGACCCAACACTGCCACTAACTATATCTATGACTTTGGGAAAGTCATTAGGATTCACTTTGTTCATTTATCAAACTAAATGACTGAGGCAGAGGATCTTTAAAAGTCTTTATTATGCTAAACTTCCTAAATTCTGTCATATACACATAGAACACCATGTTGTATGCCGTCCCACCCTTTACCCGGTGCATTTCTTCTTGATCAAACTCCTCTAAGTAGCAATAAGCTTAATCTATAGTTTCAGCCCAAGTTGCAGTAACACATACTATGTATTGAATAGACATGTGATCCCTCCAATTTCCCAGCTCTCTTGCAGTTAGATCAGACCGTTAGCTTTGGCCAACTAGCCATAAACAGAAGTGACATGTGTCTCCTTGGGACCAAACATAGAAAAAAGGAAGTTTTCCATACTCCTTTCCTCCCCTGCCTTGGTAACTGAAGTCATTCTAGCTGTGCAACATTATTAGTCGGCTTGGGTTCCTGAATGATCACCTGGAGCAGAGCCCCTTAACCAATGCTGGACATTTAGCTCATATGGAAAGCCACTAAGATTTTTTTTTTTTTAATCTAAGCATAACATAGCCTATCCTGATTAAACCAGGAGGGCAAATTGGTTTCATTTAAGTACTACTGATTGTTAATAGCTACCTGGAACAATGTATATTAAAAATATTGAGAGGCTATGTCTAGGAAAATCAGAAAGGAATGTCAAGCACACACAATATCTCCATGAACATGGGAGACTGAATTAACTCTTGTGATATGACAAATATATATCTGGACTCTGCCCCAGTTCCTGACACAGTTCCTAAGACCCTTATAGACAGAAGTGCTAGGAGAATATTTGTTCTAACATTTGGTCTTTGACATAGATCTCCTAAAATCCCTCGAAATTTCCTGAGGGAATAGGAGCATCTTTTGTCCAAAGGAAGCAACTCTTGGTGGGCCTCAGGATGCCGGCTGGTTGCCATGGGAACCAACCATGCAATTAGAGAGTTAGAACTCTCAGGCTACCCTCAACACTGCCCCCATGCCTGACCTCTCTGGAGGTTGAGTTGATCACCAATGGCCAATGACGGAAGCAATCATGTCTACATAATGGAACTTCCATAATAACCCAAAGGGACAGGGTTCAGAACTAAAATTAGATTAATGAACTCAAACTAGGTGTCTGGAGGGTAGTGCACCTGGAGAGGGCATGGAAGCTCCATGCCCCTTCCCACATACCTTACCCTATGCATCTCTTCATCTGACTGTTCATCTGTATCTTTTGTAATATCCTTTATAATAAACGTGCAAACATCAATAAAGTGTCTGAGTTCCGTGAGCCTCTCTAGCATGAAGTCATGGGAACCCCTGATTTATAATGGGTCAGTCAGAAGTACAGGTGACAACCTACTACTTGTGATGGCATCTGGAGTGGGGGGCAGTCTTGTGGGACTGAAGCCTCCCTTGTGGGATCTGATGCTATCTCCAGGTAAGATAATGTCAAAATTGAGTTAAATTATAGGACAGTTAGGGTTGCTGGAGAATTGCTTGGCGTGGAGAGACAAATCCCCATACATCTGTTCTTAGAAGTTTTGTGCTGAATGGTGTTTGAGTAGAGAGAAAAGTGTTTGTTTGTTTTCAACAGAACTCTAGAACCCTAACTTTGGCCACAGGTTTTATGCAAATTAAGGCTTATAAAAGACGGGTGGCAAACTTCCGTTACTAGTGGCCAGAACAATAAATGCAAACTGCACCCTGGGAGTACTCATAGTTGCACTATGGGTCTCTAGAGCAAATATCCTTAGCTCGTCTCCATTTCTATATTCCTACTCACCAAGTTGACTATCTTATCCCAACTAAATGTTGAGTTACAATAAAATTTCAGTAAAGCAAGTTCTGCTGTCAGCTTTTAAGGCATAACCTTGAAAATGCAAATCTAATGAGACAAAAAATTATTATTCACAGCATCAAAACTTCCCGATTAATTATTTGAGTGTTTACTGCTTATTTTAAAAATATTCTGGCTGCAAATCAAGCATCATTTTCCATAGCTGTTTTCTAATGAAGTACTTCAGAAATACAAAATATATAAAAATTCTATAATAAACATCCATGTTCCAACATCCAACTGAAAAATAAATCATTACATACACAGTTGAAACTAAGTAGATACCCAGCCCTGATTTCATTCTGCCTGTTCTTCTAAAGTAGTAACCACTCTGCTGAATTTAATGTTTATCATTAATGCATACTTTTCAGAATTTTTCTCTCTCTATATATATATATTCTCTAATATTTTATACAGAATTATTTTGCAATATTTTAATGTGACATAAATAATATCATACTGTATATGTCCATCTGCAATTTAATTTATGCATGATATTATGTTCCTGGGATTGATTCCTGTTGCTATGTATGCTCATATTTTCACTGTGTGCAGTATAACATTGCTTAGAATGCACTATAATTTCATTATCAATTTCTCTACTGATGAACATTTAGAGATTTCTTATTGGTTGGTAGGTTTTGGGCTTCAAATAGGACTTATTTGAAGTTCTCACATACTTCCTGCCCTACATGTACACAGTCTCCCCAATAACAGCATCCTTCCCCAGAATGGTAAGTCTGTTTGAACTGATGAACCTTCATTGAGACATCATTAGCACCAAAGTACATAGTCTACATTAGGGTTTACTCTTTGTGCTAGATATTGGGTGGGTCTTGACAAATTTGTAATGACATGTATCCACCACTGCAGTATCACACAGAATAGTTTCACTGCCCTAAAAATCCCCTGTGCTCCGCCTGTTCATCCCTCCCTCCTCCCCGAGCCCTGAGCAACCTCTGATCTCTTGACTGCCTCCATATGTTGCCTTTTCCAGAATGTCATATGGTGTGTAGCCTTTTTCAGATTGGCTTCTTTCACTTAGTAATATGCATTTAAAGTTCCTCCATGTCTTTTCACAGATCAACAGTTCATTTCTTTTTAGCACTGAATAATATTTCATTGTCTGGATGTACCACAGTTCGATTATCTGTTCATCTACTGAAAGACATCTTGGTTGCTTCCAAGTTTTGGCAACTATGAATAAAGCTGTTATAAACATCTGATCTGTGTGTAGGTTTTTGTGGGGACATAAGTTTTCAACTCATTTGGGTAAATACCAAGGAGTGTGATTGCTGGATTTTATGGTAAGAGTATGCTTATCTATGTAAGAGGCTGCCATATTGTCCTCCAAAGTGCCTGTTCCGCTTGCATTCCCATCAGCAATCAACGAGACGACCTGTTGCTCCACAGCCAGACCAGCATTTGGTGTTGTGTTTTAGATTTTTGCTCTTCTAACAGGTGTGTAGTGATCTCTTGTATGTTTCTGCTATTACAAAAAATGTTGACGTGAACGTGTATGTGCATGTTTTCACGAGCCCAAATTTAAGAGTCGGTCTAGGCCAGGTATATTTCTTGGAGTAAATTTGCTCAGTCCCAGTTATAACCATCTTAAACATTAGTAGGTATAATCATATTGCTATTTAAAGAGGCTATACCAATGAACATTCCTAATAGAAATGTATGAAAATTTCCATTGGTCCATATCTTTGCCACCATTTTACACTGCCAAGCTCGTCAACTTTTGCCAATTTCATGCATAATTAGAATGTGGCTTTAATTTGCACACCCCTTATTACTAATAATCTTCAGCATCTTTTTAAATATTTGGAAGCCATCTGAGTTTCCTTTTCCATGAACTACTTCTTCAAACCTTTCAAATATTTTCTACTTGGATATTTTTTCTTCCTTATTAACTGGTAGGAGATCTTTATATATCCTGGATAGTAAAATTTTATCAGTTTTATATGCACATGTTAAGAATATCTTCTCCCAATCTGAGGATTGTTTTTATTTTTTATTTTTTTTTTAGTGGTGGTGGTAGTAGAGTATTGATGTTGTTATTTTGTTTTGCTTGTCTGCTTGCTTTATGTATTATGGTATTTGTTGGTATCCAGAAGTCTTTAATTTTAATGTAATCAAATATATCTTTCTTTTTCTTTGTGGTTTGTGCTTTTGGGGACCTCTAAAAAATCAGCTTTATTGAGGTATAATTTTCATGCAATAAAATTTACCACTTATGAGTATACAACTTGATGAGTTTTAACACTCTTCCACAATCATCTAATCATCACCACAACCACAAAATAGAACATTTTCATCTGTTTTATGGAATGAAACATTTGCATGTCTCTGCAGTAAATTCCCACCTACTTCCCCCAGCCCTTACCAACCACTCATTTGCTTTTCGTTGCTATAGCTTTGCCTTTCTACAGTTTCATATAAATGGAATCATTTGGTAGATAGACAGTCTTTAGTGTTTTGCTTCTCTCATTTTGCTTGATGATTACATCCATGTTGCTGCACAGATTAATAGTTCATTCTTTTTGTTACTACATAGTATCCCTTTATCAGCTGATGGAAATTTTGGTTGTTTCTGGTTTTAGGCTATTATGAGTAAAACTGCTCCGCTCCAAACATATGAGCACAAGACTTTGAGTAGAAAGTATCATAAGTTTATATTTAATTTTATAAGGAACTTCCAAACTGCTTTCCACAGTGACTACATCATTTTGCATTGAAATACGATATCAAATTCCTTTTATTTACTATAAAACAATGTGTGAAGTTAAAATATTTTTATGCCAAGGTAGTAGATAGAACGTTATGCTGGCAAAAAAAAAAACTTCGCATTTCATTCTGTTCACTTTGTCAACAATTATTTACATATTTTAATGATTTTTCTGTATAGAATCTGAATCTTTAAATTATGTATAAGCATGCTAACAAAGATGTATCCTTTATATAAAGAAGTAAATTAAACATTACTGCAAATGTACTGCACCAAGCCCCTTATCAATCTATATAGGCTTAAGCATTATTATACTCACAAATATGAATATTTACACTGGCAACATTAAAGATACTAATTCCTTGAACCAGGAAGACAATGTCTGTGCTTCTTTAGAGAGTACAGTAGGATATAAAAAGCCAAATGAACTGACAGACTGTCAAAATAGATAAATCAATATTAAGTTAGTCTAAAGAAGAAATACCAGTTAAAATCCACAAGGCTTTATTGAGGATCTACTTCCTGAAAAACTGTATTATGCACTTGAGATACAAGATGAATGAGAAGCTGTCTCTGCCTGCAGGTGCTTTCATAACTAGAAAAAGGCAAAAGTAAATGTAAAGTAAAGGGACACACGATTTCGCAGCAAGTGGGACCACAGAAGAGGGAATTCATTTCACTTGACAGAGAGCGAGGGGGAGGGAGAGAGAAAGAGACAAAGAGATAGCAAGTAAGTAAGAAAGTAAAAGAGAGAAAGAAACAGAGAGAGGAAGGAAGGGAGGAAGGGGAGTGAATTACTTTTTCATAAAGAAGGAAGGGGCTGCATTATAAATGCAGGGAGGCTCGTCAAAGAAAAAAATATTTGACAGGTGCCTAAATGATGAATACGCTTCCTTCAGGTGAAGAGTGTGCAAGGGTTTTCTAGGAAGAGAGAGAACAGAGCATATTCGAAGGCAAATTATCAAATTGCACATCTAAATGTACAAATCCGCAAATAGCAGCACATGAAATAATGCAATCCACCATTCAAAAGCTTTCGGAAGCTCCCTTTGTCTTGCAAATGAAGTTGTGCTGGTACGTGGTATTGGAAGCCCCATCTCACCTCTCAACAGAACACTTGGGAGTTCCCAGTCACCAACAAATGCTTCTCCTCTATGCCTTTGTTTTTATTCTCCTTATGAAATGCTTCCTTCCACACCACACTCTATTTATCTATATTCGTATTTTACCCCTTTATTCTCCCAATCTTTCAAATGTCAAAAACATTCATTAAGTTACTAAGTACCACCTGTAAAGGAGGCCCACTCAAACAGCATGCTTCTTCCTTCATAAAACTTCACCAACAGCTCTAGCCAAAAGTTATTCTCTTTGCCAGCTTTAGAATAGGGTGAGTAACCTAATCTACAGTCAGAAAACTTTTTCTTCTACCATATCTTAGATTATTGCTCCTCTTCCATTTGTTCTATTAATAGCTTCTCCTTTAGCAACATAATACTTTCTACATGGTATATCAGGGATAGACACACTATGGCCATAGGCCAAATCTGGCCCACTGCCTGTTCGTGGACAGCCCATGAGCTAAGGATGGCTCTTACATTTTTCAGTGGTTGAGAACAAATTGCAAGAAAAAGAAATAAGATTTATGACACATGAAAATCATATAAAATTTAAATTTCAGTGCCCATAAGTACCAGGCTTTTTGGAACACAGCCATATTCATTTGTTGACATATGGACTACGGCTGCTTTCATGCTACAATGTCTGAGTTGAATAGAAAACATCTGACCCATAAAACCTAAATATTTACTGTCTGGCTCTTTACACAGAAAGCGTATGAACCCTTGTGTTACAGCTTCATTTGCTGCAGTGTGTTCACTCCTGTAATGGCTAAGTCATACTCTCAGATCCAGAAAGATGGCATAAAAGATCCCCAGTGCAAGTTTCAGTTTTTCACAGGCATTCGCTTAATTCAGCTCTGATCCCTTAAACTAACAGCTCCTCCCTGCCCTCCCCTTGGTTCTATTCTCTGTCATTACAGCAGATAGACCATTACCAAAGTCACAATCCCTAGCCTGTACTGCTACCAGGGCTGTTCTATCTGCATCTGCAATTAGCATCTTATTCCAGAGGACTAAAGCTTCCAGAACACAATGGGTCATCGCCAGCTTCCTGCCCACCAATGCTCCCACCGTCCGGAGGGAGTCTGAACTGATGGGATGGAGCTGAGCAGAGGAGGGAACAAAAGTTGCCTGTTTACTCTACTAGCACAGCCCGGTTGGTCTAAAGCAAACAGGGCAGGTGGACTAAAATCCACTGTCAGTATCTGAGATGAACCTGCAGATGCAAGAGGTGAACTCCAGGGAGGTTTTTAAAAACTGGTTCTACCTGCTTTATAATTCATGGGTATCGCTTCAAGATTATAGACTGTTTTTCAGTCTTAGACTTCAGTGTTTTCTTAAGTTGTCATTTCCCTTCATTTTCTACATCGTACAAGAAACAATGGGAAATCAGGAGTTTGTCTTTGACTACAATAAGCATTCTTGAAAACCTTTTAAAATTCTCAGAATGAGTCTTGAGCTCACACAGCAATATACTGATGTATTATTCAAGTCATCCCTTAAATGCTTCCCACTCTGGGAATTTCAATCATGTCATCTTTACTTGATCATTTTTGTAATACTTCTCTTTCCTAACGGGATAGCAGCATAAATGCATGTTTAAAATACTGAGAAGAATTCTTTCCACAAAATGTATAAATTACAATTTAACAAGCAGTTCCATTCTGGCCTGTTGTAATAATCTGCCAAAATACAGTTAGATATTTTCTTAGAACTCTCTTGTTCTCTCAGAACTCTGTTTAAGTATGTAATCACTTATTCTGTATGGACTGGATATTCATGTAACATTAGAATATTGTCTTTCTGCCACACATGTATCTACTTTGTTTTCCTCTTAAAATATTGGCAAAGAAATAATTATGTGACTAAAACACAAGGATGTTGAGAAATAAATACAGTTATTGATCATTTATGTTCTGTCCCAAACACCTTCGTCTTTCTTTTGCCTCTCTTTTGCACAAATTTCTGTAAAAGTTAAAATGAATAAAAAGAGAATAACAAAACAACAATAATGTTAATATTTATTTCCTTATAATTATGTTTTAGTTTTTCGATTAATATTTGGGGGAACATATTGATAAACAAGTATCTGTTGTTTAAAATGTTTCATAAACTTTATTTTTAAAGTGAATCTTTCTTACATCATCTAGCATTTATCATATACTGACATTTTTATTATTCAAAAACTCTCACATGAATGAGAAGTACAGTTCATCTGGCATATCACAACTATTATGCATCATTAATATCTTAATGCATTATTTATGGTGGTGAATAATATCCTGAAATGAGAAGTCACTGAAGATAAGATATTGCTCTATCATGTTCCATTATGGGAAGAAATACTTTTAATTAAAATGATGCCACAGCAATGGGAAGAAACCGAAAGAGCTCTTCACACTGTTGTGTCTACATGGCTCAACTTCCTTTTTGGAAGCCAGATAAAAATGAACAATGTTGTTTTATACATACTCTGGATGTGGACCCGTCTTAGAAATACAGAATCATTGAAGTGTTGGGCTGAAACAAATCTTAAAGGTCCTCTTATTGTCTCTCTCCAGAGTCCTCAAAGATAAATGCCAGAAAACTATGCTTGTAGCAGTAATATCATTAAATAAGAATAGCTTTTATTTCTTTAAAAACATGAATTTCCTTTCTGAGGAGGAGCACTGCGTGACTATTGATTCAACTGTCACATCTGTATACAACGATGGTCCTCAAACTGTGTTCCTATGGAACCCTAGTGTTCCATGAGATTCCTCGTGTGATGATGTTAAAATCTTTTCCAGTTTTGTAACATTTTCTCACTATTTAATACTATTTAATAGAGTAATCTAGTAGAACTTGGGATTTAATTTAGTACAAAATTATATAATTATTTTTAAAGTGTTTATTGTGATGGGTCTTAGATCATCTGAACAAGTTGAGATTCAGCAGTATAGAGCACCTTATGAAATGATCAGTATTAACCATTGCTTATTATAAACTGCACTTTGTCATGAACATGAAAAACCAAATAAATCAGTCCCCAGTGAAACTGTCAAGCCCAATACTGTATCAATCCTTCACAGAACTGCACAGTTTTATTTAACCCAATTTTGATCCCTATTTAAACTAACCTCTCCATGTGTTGAAGAGGGAGCTCAAACTAGTCTGTTCCATTTGAGTTGATTAAAGTTATTCTACTATGTCTACGAAAAAACAGATAACATTTACTTAAAATCTACCCATATATTAAATATGCCTGAGTAGGACTATTGAACACCAATTATGAATTGTTTCATGATTTAATTCAAGTTTAAAACCCTAGAATAACCCAAATATTATCAAAGGAACATTAGCTTAACTGGCAATTATTCCACTTAATCAAATATTTTACTGATTGTAAAGTGATTGTAAGAGAAAAGAGAAAGGAAGACCAATTCCATACTATGTCCTCACACTAGCTATTATTATAGTGCTGCTATACCCAGGAGTATGATTTTCCACTACAATGTCTGGGTAGCAGCAAAGCAAGCCAGCTCAGACCATGCGCAGTGCTGAAGTTCCCATTATCCGCTCTAGAATCCAATCAGCACAGAGTGTGGATGTTTTTTTTTTAAAAAGGCGTGCCTAGCTCTAAAATTGGTTTGTAAAAATTTAACATCCATCTTTAAGAATACAAATTATATTCAATTATTTACTATTTAAAATGACATATTCATAGTTCTATTCTACTCTCTCCCAGAGTTAATCAAATTTTAAAGAGTATTAATTAAAACGATATAAATAAGATAAAATTACATTTTCTATTTCAAGAGCAAAAGTTCCTGGGACTAAACACATATTCTTTTCCATTTATAGATAAGTATCTTCATTTAACCCTGTGATCCCATTTGAACTTTTAAAAAAATCCCACAAAGAAAAACAGAAACAGTACTTCAAATCTACAGTCCTCATAAAAACTGATGCAACACACATATAGGAAATTAATTGATTAGCACATGCACACATGATATAAACATAATACAAAATAACATTATCAAAAATAGTAAATAAACATGAATAGTATTAAAGTTTAATACTTTATATTGGCAAATGATTGGCCTAAGACTATTATCGGTCTTCTTTTTAACTTAAAATACAAACTCGAGTTTGTGTGCATGCGTACGTGCATGTGTATGCCAAATATCATTCCATATTTCTCTACGTTCCAATATACCATCTACCTGATTTTTGTCTCTGTGTAAGAAGGCTGCTGATAACATGGACTTTATAAACTGCTACTGTTATGTGTTTCTACTACTGTTTTTGTAGTAGTTTTTTCATTGATTCTTTGGAGATTCTTATATATATGATCAAATCATCTGCAACTGGAAATAGTTTTACCTCTTCATATGCAATCTTCAACTAACCTATGTCTAATTACATTGGCTCACATGTCCAACAAACACATATGTAGCAAAAGGCATAGTGGACGTCCATCTTTAACTTATATGTGACTTTAACTGCTCGTTTCACTTTAGAGAAGGTGCTGACTTTTGAACTAAAGCGTGACTATGTGTGTGTGTCCGTGCTTGTAAAATAATGTTAACGAGGTATCGACCAAGTCCTATTTTATTATTTTTTAAACATAAATAGAATTTGAATTTTCTCCAGTGCCTTTTCCCTATCTATGGAAAAGCTGAAAGGATCTTCTCCTTATCTTTACTAATATGAAGACTTATATTGATGGATTTATAGTACTGAGCCACTCTTGGGTTCCTGGAATAAACCTCCCTGGTTATGGAGCAGGTTTTAATGCAACACTGGCTGCTTCTTTTAAAATATTTTATCTCAGGTTTCTGTATCAAAGTGAAATTGATCTATAAATGTCTTTTGCAAAATAATTTTTTGAGATTTTGGAATTTGAGTTACACTTGATAAAATAAATCTGAGCATTTTTCTTCTTTTGTAGTGCTTTGGAATCATTTAAATAGCATAATTAAGTAGAAATTATCTGACCCTGGTGCACGTCTTGTCAGGGAACACTTTTACTACATTATTTATCTTATGCCATTTGGTCTGTTTGGACTTTCTGTGGTTAATTTAATTTTTCTAAAAAATGATTCGTTTCATGAAGACTTTTAATTTCACTTGTGTATAGTTAGGCAATTTGACCATGATTTAATTTCCTGTTTTGATCATTATCCCCCTCTGACCCATAAGTAACTTCTAATATTTGAATATGTGTGCTTTCTCTCTTTTCCCTTGATTAATTAGTGGCTTGTCTACCTTATTAATTTTTTTCACAGAACAAATTTTTTAATTAACTCATCAATTTCCTTTTTATCTTTACTGATTCCACTTCATAGCTTTCTTTTGCTTACTTTGTTGTTCTTTTCTCAGTTTTTTACCTAGTTGTTTAATTCACTTATTTTAACTTTTTTTAATTTTTAATAATATATGCATATAATGTTATAAATTTTATTCTGATAACTTCTTTGCTATATCCCACATATTATAAAACATTATGTATTCATTATCATTACATTCAAGAAACTTTGATTTTATTTTATGTTTCTCTTTTTACCCAAAATTTATTTAATAGTATACTTTTTAATTTTCAGGTAGAAAAGTCTTCTGTTTTAGGGTTGTTTGTTATGGGGGGTTGGGTCTTTTTAAAGTAATTTCTAGTTTTGTTCCTTTATAATGATATTTGTATTATTGCTACTCTTTGGAATTCACTGAGGTTTTCTTTGTGGCTTAAAATACGGCCAATTTCTTACTGTAATATGTGAACTTTTAAGAAATGTATACTCTCTTTTTGAGGTTCATATGTTGACATATCTCTGCATGGTCAAACACATTAAGTATGTTAAGCGTTTTACTTATTTTTCCCAGTTGGAGTGTGTTATATTAATATGTCTATTATTAGCGTGTTTCTCTGTTTCTCTTTGCAAATCCCAAGGCTTCTGCTTTGTAAAATTGTTTCTGCGGTTGGAGGCGTACACCTACTTAATCTTCATTGATAAGTTTGCCTTTTAACATGATAAAATATCCTTCTTTGTCTCGCTTAAATTTTTTTAGTCTAAATTATACCTTGTCAAATAATGACACTGAGATACCTGCTTTCTTTTTATTTGCACTTCTTGGTATATCCTTATCATTCCTTTTATTTTTAACTCTTTGTCTTAGTATCCATACTATCACATTTGGCTCTTTCAGTTAATCCTAAAATCTTAAGTTCTTATTTTAATAGGTAAGTCAAGCCACTTTCAATTATTTATATGATCAATATGTTCTGTCCTCAATTCTCTTAGACTGTTACAATATATTTTTTATTTTAAAAGACTATAAATATATAATTTCATTTTTATTCAAAATGAAATTTTTCCTTTTATTTAAAACATTTTATATGTATGGGCGTGTGTGTGTGTGTGTCTCACCCACAGATGATATATATAGTCATATATCACTTAACAATGAGGACATGTTTTGAGAAATATGTTGTTAGGTGATTTTGTCATTGTGTCAATATCATGGAGTGCGCTTGCACAAACCTGGATGGTACAGCCCACTACACACCTAGGCTATATGGGATAGCCTGTTGCTCCTAGGCTACAAACCTGTGCAGTATGTTACTCTATTGAAGACTATAGGCAACCGCAGTACAATGGGGAGTATGTGTGTATCCAAACATAATTAAACATAGAAAAGGTGCAGTTAAAAATACAGTATAAAAGATAAAAAATGGTGCACCTACATAGGGCACTTACCATGAATTGAGCTCACTCTGAGTGAGTCAACGAGTGAGTGTTAAGTGAATATGAATGCCTACGACATTGCTGTACACTACTGTGGAGTTTAAAAGTACTCTATACTTAGGTTACACTAAATTTATAAAAGAATATTTTTTCTTCAATAATAAGTTACCTTTAGCTTACTGTAACATTTTACTATATAAACCTAATTTTTTAAAACCTTTGACTCTTGTAACAACACTTAGTTTAAAACACAAACACATTTACAGCTGTACAAAAACATTTTCTTTCTTCAGATCTTGTTCTATAGCTTCTATTTTTTAACTTTTTTTTTTACATTTTAAACTTTTTTGTTAAAAATTAAGACTCAAAAACACATATTAGCCTAAGTCTACACAGGATCATCGAGATGTCACTGATAAAATACATGTTTATATCTTTAAAAAAAAAGATATCATTGGGCAATATGAATTTTTAAGCTCCATTATAATTTTATGGGACCACCATCAGATATGGAGTCTGTTGTTGACTAAAACATCATTATGCAACACATGACTGTGTGTGTGTGTGTGTGTGTGTGTATGACACATATCATAAACATATAATATCTATATTAAAATATATATATGTCTTTTGTTTAGGAAGTTTTGGCTACTCTAATACTAGTATCTTTAAAAATACCCTTAAGTCCTTTTATTTTGGTTACTACCTCTTAGTTCTCTCTACAAGCATCATTGCAAATAGCTAACAACTTCTTTTTTCACCCTTCTCTGTCAGTTAAAGTTATATTGTTTACTTTCAGACTATACCTATTACATACATAAAATAATCAAAAAGTTGAATATAATTTTTATAAACTCTCCCCATTCTCCTCTGATTTTTTGATAGCTGTACTGACTCTACATTGTCAGAACACAGAGCCATCCATGAGACACCCTCTCCTCCAAAGCCATCATTCAGGCTCAGCTCCTCAGGGAAATATGTATCGAATGCTCACCATCATTCCTCGTGCTATGGTCTCTACCAGAATTCCATTGTGTGTAGCTCATTCTCCAGTAAACTCCTAAGGAAAGACTCATGGAAACAATATCTCTAAATTTTTCTATGTTCCTAATAGTTTATGATCTTTCTACTGAAAAGTCAATTTGGCTAGAATCCATGACTCACAGTTTCTTTCCTTGAACTTCTTAAATATATTACCCCACGTTCTTTTGGTAGAAAGCACTGTTGTTAAAAAAGTTTGATGACAATCTGACTTTCTTTCCTTTAACAGTGACTTGGTCTTTTTGCCTAGATTCAACTTTTTTCCTTTACTTCCAAACTCTAAGTGCTTTACTAGAATATCTGTCTTGGCTGCCTAAGAAGTTGATTTTCCTAGGTCTGAACAAATGTCTTTCAATGTGTTGTTTCAGGCAAGAGTTCTTGAGCTATAGTTTTAAATATTTGTTCTTTCACTGCTAAAGTTTTCTTTCTTGGGCCTTCTATTATGTCAGATTTTCTTCCAATCTCCCATTTTCTCTGTTGTCTTTTTCATCTCTTACTTCGTATCTTTTGGATTTTTGAAGGTTTTCACTTTTCCATCTTCTGTTTCTCTGAAGATATTATCTCAGGGTTTATGTGCCCAGGTGTTCCTTGTAGTTCGGTCTCCACCCCCCAAATGAGCTTTTCTTTCACTCGTAATTCATACATATTTTCTTCAGCTCTCTTTATAAATCTCTCTTCTCTACTCATCTTACTTCTTAGTTTATAATTTATGTTGTTCTTTCACAGTGCCTCTTATTTTTTTAATTTCTTTTAGTTGACTTTGAAACAGGTGTAAGTTTATCTGGTGGACCTTTCTTACCTATAGACCTTATTCTGCTTCTTACTCTTTCTTTCTTTTACATATAAAATTATATATACATATATATTATATGCATATATATACAATATGATTACATATAAAAAACTGTAAATAATTATATAAATAAATATGAATTAGATTATCCCACTTAAATATTACATATAAATTATACACGATTATATATAATTATGTATTGGAAAATTATAATGTCTACAGGCAATAAAAGCACAGTAAATAACCACATAAAAATTGAGATGCCTTTTCTTATACTCGTAGAAGAGAGGAGCGTATCTTTTTTTTTAGCTTCATGGCTGTAGAGCTCCTTGTTCTGCGGTTTTCCTCCAGGGTTCGAAACATGGCCTGTTATTATTTTATGAGATCTATCGGTTCTGCTCACCTCCCCCACTTTTGCTGGATCCTTCTTTCTCCTTTGCCCCTGTCACCCTGCTCAATCCATATTCTATTCCTCAGAGCAGGGCTTTGATCTGCAAGGGAGCTTTATTTGATTAGTTATAAAAGTCCACAGGGCCAAGGTTGCTTGAGAAATGTCCAAATTTATCAGGCTTCCTTTGGTAAGTTTGGTCCACCATACTTTCCAGCAAGAATTTGCCACTGGTTTTCAGAGACAACAGAAATCACACTGCCTTTCCTCCACTTCCTCCTATACATTTCCTGATACCATATGTAGAGATAACTTGTCATCTAGTTTGTTTTAAATACATTATGTGTAGGTACAGGGTTTTACCATTCATAGCTCTGTCTGTATTCATGTGGAGATTCAAAGAGATTGAAAATTATGTCTTCCTGATACTTCTCATTTCTCCCTAAATTTTTAATAATAACAGGTGATCTACCTTGAAGTAACTTAGTTCTACAAGCCAATACCCAACTTCTTAATTCTACAATATAGAGACAAAAAAATGAAAATTATCATTCATTTAAAGAATATATAGTAAATATCTGTATAATGATGAATTAAGAACAACTAGTCAAAACATATCATCAGATTTAAATGTTTATATTTCTGCATAAAAATCTATGCTGGAATTATGAACCATTCTGTTTCGGGCAAGAATAAATATCCTGGGAGAATGAAACCCAGTCTTCTCAAAAAGTCAGTCCTGTCTTTGATTTAAAAATTCTGTAGCTTAAGATATCACTGAGACCACTTCCAGGAGCACATATGTATTTTATAGTGTCTGACTACTTACTGCCAATAATCCTTCTGTTCTTTCCACTTGTATGATCAATGTAGGAGATACCAATTTGAGAAAAAAAGATCATATCCCATTTTCTACCAATGAAAGTCAAATCCGGATATATCTGTGTGAAAGACATCTGTACTCAGGTTTACATATTTTAAACATGAACTGAGATCTAGAGTTTAGACTCTTTCTTATTGTAGAAAGTTGAACGTCTAGCTTATAAAAAAATATAATTAGCCTAAGGCTAGTGGTAACCTTTCAAACTTAATAATCCGTTAAATTTTTCAAGCCCTTATCAATTCTCAAATTATATTACTTATTCATGGAACAAAGACTTTGTCTATTCTTATCAACAACCACATCCCACTTCTTTTATCCAGTAGAGGCTCAGTTAGAAATTTGCTTAACGAAGAGCAAAAGCATTTTCTATACCCCCTTGAGTTAATATATTATGTGTTCCACAGAAAATAGTAGAGTGCTCATAAATAACTTCAGTGACATTAGTAAAACTTAAATATTTGAACAGACTTGAAAGGCTTCATCCCACCTTGGAATTGGAAGTGGACTCCAAGAAACAAAGTCTGTTGCCAAATCCTTCCGCTGCCAAACATAGTTTCTGCTGTTCTTTGTGGATGGTTGCGGTGCACTGCAGAACCACTTCGTCATCCTGCCAACGGAGAAAAAGAGAAAAATAAAGTGAGATTTGACATGACTACAGTCTAAATCAGATCTAGAAGAACATGATTTCAGTGTAGTTTAAATATCTGAGCCAAATGTAAAAGCTACTGTCAAAAAAAACCCTACAAAACCAATTCCTAAAGTACTTTTTATTTGCAAAAATGTAACTGGGTGGGGGAGAAGAGAGGGGCTATAGTCCCTGAAGGTTTTCTCACTGTCATTACCGATCCCCAGAGGCAACCTGTATGGATAACAGTAAAATACGGGATTTTCACATTAGCACTCTGACGCATTGTTTCAATCATCAAAATTAGCAGAAAAAAATTGTCTTACATATTCCTAGGACATCAGGTATCAAGAACGGAACAGATTCTAATAGCAGGCCCACATGTCATTCCAAAACTCACACAGGAAAACAGGTCAATGACAGAACTTTCAGGTTTCAATTGACCATAAAAGTCATCTTAGTTCAACCACACACTGGCTGCTTGATTATATTTGAAATGATTCTGGGTTGCTTAAAAATATATAGAGAAACAATGTGTTAGTTCAAGCCTCTGAAATCCAAACAGTTAATTCAGCAGGATCACACAGGAAAGATGATAAACAGGATGACTCATGAGTTTAGGCATCATGAGTACTGCAGGAAGCACGGACTTTAAAACGAGCAAGATCTAGATTCCCATCCCAGCTCTGCCATGTCCTAGCTTATGTGATCTCAGGCAAAGTAGTGAATCTCTAAAATGAGGACTCAAGTCAGACAAAGCACCTTACACGATGACTAACATACAAAAGGCACTAAATAGACCCGCAATAAATGGAAGATATAGTTGTCATTTTTTAACAAAGTATCACACTTTAACAAGGTCTAAGAGGCAAGTGCCCACAATGTCTAACCATTTATATTTTGACATTTCAACCTCAAAGAAACAGAAGAACACAACAGAGTAGTAAAAGAAGAAATGCATTCATTAACCCTTTTAATTAGACTCAGAATGGAAAGGAACACACAAGTGTTTCCCAGAAGCCCTGCTCCAAGGTAGAATGACAGAGCAGAGGTCATGGAATATGATAAATCTTCAAAAGCAGAAAACAAGGTTTTTTTGGCTAACCTAAAGAATATGTTATATAAATTGTAAAAAGTAAAACTCTAATTTGTATTTAAAACCTTCATAATGCGATGTATTTGTCTTTCTTCCCTACACGGTAACAACAATACATAAAAATAGCTTAGTTTATAGCACCAGCCACAAATGAAGCACCATTTTTTTAAAAACTCCTAACTGCCCCTGCTGGTGCACACTGATTTCCAGTGAACATTCAATTGTTTTATTTAAAAAGTCATTTGCTAAAAAAAAATAGCATTTTTTCTACGCTGAGTATATCTGAATATAAGTTCATGTTAAGTCTGGCTATACTAAAAAATCATGAATTACTTTTGGAGCTTATCTAAGTGCAAGATCAAAGAAATGCTGTGTCCCAAATATGTGATACTGTGTTCCAAAAAAGAACTGAGACTTGTGCTGATGTGCTCAATGCCTTACCAAATCTCCAGGGTCTTTCACAATCCCGTCTCACTTACCCTGTGGAACTAACTCTAATATGCAAACTACACTCTTGGGTAAGACGGACTCTTTTGGATGCTGGAGGCTATCTAAATACAATTTAGTAAAAAATTGCTTTAATGTACTAACTAAAGACAGTCTGGGAATAAGAACAACTCGGAAATGAAAATAAGAGAAGACAGCAAGATAGGAGGGTAGGTAGGTGAAATCAAACCACAGGTATATGGGACAGGTGCTACTCAGTCAGCCCACAAAGAAGAGAAGGCTCACTGTATTTACCACAATGCAGCATGTGCCCATCCTGGCCATTAACTTATCTCATCCTCACTATATCCCTGTGATATAAAGATTATTCACACACATATAGATGAGGAAAATGAGAAACAAAGTCACTTATTACTCACAGAGGGCATATTATACATATTTTCAGGAACTGATCATTAAACCTAATCATCGGAACCTAAAGTCCTAAGCCACACGCTGCTTCTAGAGACTCAACTGATTTTCACCTAGTTTATTATCTATAGAAGTGCTTCTCAATCTTGAATGTGCATCCTGCCACCCGTGGATCTTGCTGAAATGCAGATTCTGATTCTGTAGGTCCTGGGTGGGGCTGATTCTGCATTTCTAACAAGCTGTCAACTACTGAATATAAGAGCCAAGCTCTGAGGATCTGGGATCCACACTGGGACCCAGAAAGGATATAGATCCTAAAAAAGATCTGAGTCATCTCCTAGAAGAGTTTGGAGATCATTGGTAACAGTTGAATATGAAAATAAATCTGTGTACACTGGTCAAAATCAGAAATTAGAGCTTATGTGGAGATGCCCATTAATATGTGGAACACAGCAAATTATATAAGGGAGAGGAATGTATTTAAATAATATATTAAACTACCCTATCGAATTTATGCAACCAACTCACTTAGGCAGTTTCTCTTCAACCTAATGCCTTAACATTGTGTGACGGTGTGCACGGCCATGACGCAACAC
Organism: Avahi laniger; assembly: GCA_963575035.1. Classification (NCBI taxonomy): domain Eukaryota; kingdom Metazoa; phylum Chordata; class Mammalia; order Primates; family Indriidae; genus Avahi; species Avahi laniger. The sequence continues at coordinate 24,556 of CAUYSK010106732.1, forward strand.
TGAGTTCAGGAGAGCTCCGCTACACCACCGAGAAGACAGGCTCTAGCTGCAGCTTTCAATCACGGTTCAAGTTCAAATGGTAGAACCCTACCTAACATACTCATAAAAGATTTTGCCAGTTTACCTGGGAGCTATTTTTATTTTACGCAAAGGGTTCCTTTTTATCAGAAAGTAAAACATACCAAAAGTTTGATGGAACAAACACCAGTTAACAAACCACCTGCCAGTTGTCTTTAATTAACCCACCATTCATCTCAAAGCACACTTTCTCTGCGGAATCACCATGGTTTGAGAGCACGCAGACTCTGCATTTGAGAGGTTTTGATAAATAGCTTAATTTTTTTCTATTTATTGTTTCCCATGTGTAACAAATCTGGTTATTTGTTAATGCAGATATGATGTGTATATAAGGATATTACTATGTGCACACACACACATTGCACAATCTATTTTCTATTCCAAGAATAAAGATTAACACTACCTAACAATGATGGGATCCAGAGGGTTAACACTGCTCAGTTAATAGAACAATATATATTTAATGTACGTCTTCTTGGGTCATAAGGCTTCTTCCAATTTAGTCTTTGCTACTCAGCCCCTGAGGTACAGACTCCTAACTCACATTTCTTGCTTTTGCATTTTGGTTGCACGTACCAATGGTGTATCTGGGTGCTTGGATGCACGTGATGACCATCGTTTTTCTCACCTTGGCCCATAAAAACTAAAAGCATCATTAAATATTCACCCTTGACTATATTTTGTCTTTTGAGTTCCTACGTCTTATGCCCTAGTACCTCTAAGGCAATACATTTAGACTCAATTCATAAGAAATCATATTCCATAACTGAAATGTTATAAAAATGGATTCTACTTATGTTCCACCATTTCATTCCCAAAAATTTCAAAACCTAACTGTTAATTAACCATGAATGACTAGCATGATAATAAGATATTAGTATCTTGCTGTTTCTGAAAACACTTGAACCTATACTGCTCCCCATTTTATAAAACAAACAAATTTACTGATCTTTCTCTACACAAATTCTGGATGAAATAATAAATTATAAAACAAAAGAAATATTTTAGAAGAAAACTCATGAACAACTGAATAAATGGCAGTGCTTAAATAAAGGGTGACATGAAGCTTACAGTCACCAAGTCCTATTGATTCTACTTCATCAATACCTTTCAAATCCATCAATTGGTCATCACCTTAGTCTAAGCTACCAGCATCTCTTATTTAGACATCTTCGAAATCCACTGAATGGTTTTCCACACTGAAAACTCCCTTCCAGTGGCCCTTCACCTTGAGTTCACACCATCAACCTGGACTATATTCTGTCCTGGCTTCACACCCTTCATTGGCTTCCCATTGGTCTAAGGGTAAAGATCAAAAATTCCTTTAGCCTACAAGGCCCTGCATTGTATGGTCTGGAGCCAGCCCAGCATTTTCTCCAGCCAACCTTCCTTCATTCCTATGCTGCTACAGGACTTTTGCACATGCTATTAAACCCCTTTTTCCTTCCTCTAGTTAATACCTACTCATCTTTCAAATCTCACCTCAGGCAAACTTTTCAGAGGTGGGTCTCCCCTGACCCACCAAGCCATGTTAATTCCTTTGTTTTGTGTTCCTATAACATTATATTCTTTCCTTTAGTTTCCTCAGTTGTCATTATGCATTCATTTGTGTAATTATTAGACAAATGTCTGATTATTAAACTGAGTCTGTTATTACTTAGAATTATAGCCCCAATATCTAGTATAATGTCAGATATGTAAGAGGGCCTCAATCACCAGTAGTTGAATGAATGAATAAAAGAACAAACAGTACCCAAAATTTATAGTAAGTTAATACTGCTAAATTAGCATCGCTCTTTGACTGCATTGCTCACTTTGGACATTGCAGTTCAAGAACCAAGTTGAACATGAGATCTTTCTCAATATTGAAGGAATCCTGCCTTCCCCAAATCACTGTAACCATATGGAAGATTGGCCAAATGAGAAATTTTAGCTACAATGCAGATAAACACAGGCCTTAACAAAGACAGTAGATAAGGCCTGCAGATCTGAGAATGCCTAGAGCTGACAATACACCAGCTGATCTCAGAACAAAAGAAGATAGAAAACTTTCGAACAATCAGGAGATGTTAAGTGGTCTGGGGGACTAGAGGTAGATAAGAAAGCAGGTGAAAGAGAAAGCTCCACCGCCCAAAGCTTAGTGATAGGAACATCTACATGCTCGTGCAGGGGTGGCGATGGGGCAGGCGGGATGAAGGGGAGAAGATGTTCAGGGGTAAATTATTGGAGACAGAGAGAGAGTTAGTTTAGTAATTTTGAGCAAAGCTAGCTGGGTTGTGGCTCACACACCTGTGAGGCCACACACATGTGGAAAAATGAATTCCGTGGTCACCTAATTTAAAATAGCAGCCCCTATCACCCTAAATCCCTTTCCTTGCTTTATTCTCCCTGTGTTATCATTACCTGGCATTATAATATATAGCTATTTGCTTTTATAAAACTTTCTGAGCCTCCCCCACTGGAATTCGAGTTTTGGAAGGAAAGGACTTTGTCATATTTACTAACGGTTATCACAAAGGCCACCAAGAATGCTGGCTCACAGGAAGCCCTCCATCAAGAACTATCTGTTGAATGAGTGGATGAATGAATACAGGACCTCTAATCACATTCCATCCACACATGGAGTGGCATTTAGAGGAGTTTCTGCTTTTTTATTACAACAAATAAGTATCAGGCAAAAGATACGCAATTCCTTCAATGCTACCATCTTGAAGCACTCACCTAAGCTCTTTCTTAATATCTCCCCATGTCACTTCCATGTCAATTTCCTAATTGATGTTTAATAACCAGCAACAGAATTTATAAACCATGATAGTGATAAGTTACTTGCAGACAGAAATCACTTCCTTCCAGTTACACAGACCAAATTCTATCCATTTGTATGGGTTCCCATGGTATTGGGAGCCATGTGAGAGCAGAGAGAAGGTCTGTTTAGTTCACGGGTATATCACCACTGTCCAGCACTGTGCCTGCAATTATAATGTACTCAATAAATAATTGTTTATCACAACCCACCTTAAGATCGTTCATAAATATGTGCTGCCATGCTGACAGATGCAGCCTGTTTTTAGATTGGCCAAGGTAAGATTCCATTTAATTTCCAATCAAAGCTAGTATGGCATGATCCCATTAAGTGATTTTATGGTTTCATGCAGCCAGGAAATAGAGCAATATTGGAGGAAAATTACCAATCCTGTCTATTACAGCTGTGACAAATTTTAATGTACCATAAGCATCCATAACATCAATATAAAACCCAACTGCACACTAGAAAAAAGCAATGTAGTCCGTTGTTTTCCTATTTCCACATAAGCATAATAAAATTTTGATTGCAACAATGCTCTTCCCATACATAATCCAAGCAAATCAGTCATGTTATATTCTCAAAAACTCAAGCCATGCTTTTAATAACTCTGGTCATTAAAAAATCCCTTATATCATGACAAGTATTTTCCTTAAACTCCTACTGTTTGACCTCCAAGAGGTTTAACCAGATTTGGACTTTCTGTAACTGGTTCTCTTGCTAAGTCTTGAAAATGTTTCCACAATCAGCTTCAACTCTAAAAGTTTACCACATGTATCTTATTCTGTGGCTATCTGTCCAGCAGGTCAGCTTACACTCCACGAAAAACAGGTGCCCAGTGAAAATAAATGCTTTAGTTAAAATCCCAAGGCAAAATTATATTGTCATCTATTTTAAACAACTGCACATAGCAAATGTTCAATAAATATATGTTGGGTTGAAATCTTTTTGTTGAATCCTCTTATATATTTTCTGTAAGTTTAAAACTCTTTAGAACACAGACCTAATATTTATGTGAAGAAAGGCCAGAACTAGAATACTATACTCTAGACAATTTTGTGATGAGTAAATAAGACATGATTTCTACAACAAATGTTGCCAAGTCTGCCAGAATAGTATAACGTGGAAAATAACTCTCAAACAACAAGATCAACAGCTTCTTTCAAATATCCATTCATCATTTAACAGATATTTGCTCAGGATGCAAAATTTGCTAGGAAATGGGCTAGAGTGCAGTGATGTCACCACAGCTCACTACGTGAGACTCCTGGGCTCAAGTGATCCTCCTGCCTCAGCCTCCCAAGTAGCTGGGACGACATGTGTGCGCCACCACACTCAGCTAATTTTATTTCTATTTTTAGTAAAGACAGGGTCTCAGTCTTGCTCAAGCTGGTCTCCAAGTGCCGATTCTCAAGAGATCCTCCCACCTTGGCTTCCCAAAGTGGTGGGATTATTTTAAGTGTGAGCCACCATGCCCAGCCTATTTTTTTCTTACTACAAATAAGTAGCTGACAGAACAAATAAATTGAGATAATTTTTAAAAAAGAAGCCAACATTTTTAAATTTTCATTGAGTCTATATTTATTCACTTAAAAATACAGGCATTCCTCAATTTCCATATTATACAGGACCATAAAAATGACTGTCTCAGATGATCTTTGGGAAAATTATGATTGTTTATGAGTGTTCCATGACCTTTAAAAATTTTTGTCCAAACATTAAAAACTCTCTTACTATGGTTTATAAATGTACAGAAAAATGAAAAGAACAGGAAGACTAAAATTTATTTAGTACGCTATAATTTAAAACATTGGAAACATTGAGGATTAGAGTGTTTTATTTCTTTGTAAAACGTTATAGTCTTCCTTCTCCTTCCCATAACATAACCCTCCATGCAGCAAGAGCATCTTTTCTGTCTTGGCAAATTGTCACATTCCTGCATTTGGATCAGCTTCCAGCATTTTCTCCTTTGGGCTTTCAACATGGTGAGACAGCTCTGGGAGTTCCTTTCATGTGAAAATTTTCAGCCCGTGTCATTTCCTCTGGGACAACTTTCATCCTTTTGCTCATAGCCATTTTCCTCATTTATGTCGATAAGCTCACCTTCGCTAAGTTCCTCTGGCTGTGTATCTAGTGTCTTTTAAAGGGTAGGACTGTCCACATTCCCAGCCAGATAATCCTTATACAATTCCTTTTATGTTCTATTGGAATTTCAATTCAAGTGTTATCACTTTTTGTTTCTCTGATGCACTTTTATCAATGTTGGCCAATTCCCACTTATCCATTTATTTATTTTCCCAAGAGAGTGTCTCACTCTGTTGCCCTAGCTAGAGTGCCATGGCGTCAGCCTAGCTCACAGCAACCTTAAACTCCTATGCCCAAGCGATCCTTCTGCCTCAGCCTCCCGAGTACCTGGGACTACAGGCATGTGCCATCATGCTCAACTAATTTTTTTCTATATATTTTTAGTTGTCCAGCTAATTTCTATTTTTAGTAGAGATGGGGTCTCATTCTTGCTCAGGCTGGTCTTGAACTCCAGAGCTCAAATGACCCACTCACCTGGGCCTCCCAAAGTGCTAGGATTACAAGCGTGGGCCACCACACCCGGCCCCACTTACCATCTTTGTAAAATGTCCCATGCATTGACCACTGGGAGACAAGGAGGTAACACAACTACACTCTTTGCTGTCTGTGCGTGAACTGAATAACCGATGCACAGGTCATTGACAGATTCTCAAAGAAGTGACATGACTAGTCACTGATCATAACGCGCATCTATTATCGGGTAGTGATTCATATTCATAGTGTTGTGACACTACAGAAAAAAATCTAGGCTTCCCTGTAGTGACAGTTGCATGTGCAGTGATATGATCCCATTGGAACTGCAGTGTGACTGTCTAGTCCTCAGTTCCCACCAGTGAATGAACCAAATATCCTCCCACATCCTTTCCTACACTTATGGGTGTTTTTGCTATTTGTTTGATTGTTTGTTTGTTTGTTTTTAGAGATGGGCTCTGGCTCTGTCACCCAAGCTGGAGTGCAGTGGTGCAATCATAGCTCATTGTAGCCTTGAACTCCTGAGCCTGAATAATCCTTCCACCTCAGGTTCCTGAGTAGCTGGGACTATAGGTGTGTGTCACCATGCCCTGCTAGTTCTTCTATTTTTTTGTAGAGACAGAGTCTCACTATGTTGCCTAGACTGAACTTGAACTCCTGGCCTCAAGTAATCCTCCCGCCTCCATCTCCCAAAGTGCTGGGATTAGAGGCATGAGCCACAGTGTACCCAGCCTTACTCGTGGTTTACATTTCTGTGAAAAAGGCAAAAGCAGTGAAGAGAACTCCTCCCCTATGCAAATTCAATGGGAGGAATTAAGTGCACCTTTCACATGTTTACTGTATATGCCTATCTCTGGCCTTCTGTTAAACAGCGGAAACAACAGGCTATTTCATTGTAGGCTTCACTAGTCATGTCATGGAAGTAGTTTTATGCAAAGTGATAGCAACATCTTTTTTATCTCAAAAACAGATATAACCTGCTACTCTGTGCTGATGACTTTTACCCGAAAGTTTATATAACAAAATGGCATGTTAATAGATTATGGGCATGAGGCCGGTATTAACACTGTGCCTGGGTAATGTCAGCTGAAGAGGAGCTGGACAGAAACATCCAAATATCGGTCACGATCAAGACGTCAGACCCTGCTTAATCCCCAACAGTCAGAAGTGGCGGCCGGCCAAACACAAGGCAGAAAGCACAATGCTGCCTCTGAATATATAAACATTTCATCAATGCCTTTCTATTCCTAGTTTAGTGGAAATAAACACTTCTATCAGAAAGGAGCTACATTCTTTCATCTTTAATACACTACATCAGAAACCCTTCAGTGCTGCGCAAATTTATCGCACCAATAAACTCCAAGTAAACCCCTTGGTGTCCCCTGAGAGTTTAACTGTCATCAACCAACAAGCCTAGAGTCTCCGCTGCCCTCCTCATGGGCATCACCAATCTTTAGTGTTTGGAACTCTTAGCTTCCTTCCAACTAAGACTGAGCAAAAATAAAAGATTGAGCCTTCTACAGAGAAGGTCTCGAATATCTTTCTTAAACATCACAGAAACAAATAGGAACATAAGAGAAGATATAGATAAGCCTTTATCTTGTGAAGAACCACCAATAATGATCCCATTTTAACAGTTCTGTATTCTTCTTGGAATTTAACATGCCCATAATGTAAATCTTTCTTTAATTCCCCCAAATTTTGTTATCCCCCGTTGCTCCTTATCTCAGTAAGTGGCCATGACAAGCAAACAGTAATTAATGCCAGACATTCTTACTAATGCATTAATTAATGCATTCTTATTATTTTCTTCTACTGACTGCTCAATTCCTGCAACCTGCCCTGACATCGCCCCCGCTGCAGTGGAAGTCAACTCCTTCTCACGGTCCATCAGGCCACACGCGATCTATCTCCTGCCACCGTCTGCAGCACCCTCCATCACTCTCCACTCTGCTCACTGCAGCCCTTTGCTGCCTCAAGGCCTCTGCTTGTTCTTCCCCTTTGCCAGAAAGTTCTTTCTCCAGATCTTTGCAAAACCTGCTCTGTCCCTTTTTTCAGGTCTTATCTTACTCCTGGCCTTACCAGGCTGTCCCACTCTTCACACTCCGGTTCTTTTATGATACAGATCACACTCTGTAATTGCTTTATATTTAACTGTTTCCTTGCTCACTGTCTTCTCCCTCAAGTATGAACGCTGCATGAAGGAACTGCCGACCCTGTTCATACTGCAGCCCTAGCTCCCAGTATGTAGCAGACAGTCAATCATCTATTTGAAGAATAAAAGAAAGAATGAATACTTTCCATATCTTTAAAAGGGAAAGGGAAATCTATATCTACCATTAATTATATTCTAGAACTACCTCCTCCCTAGGAGTAGCTAATAATCTATAAGCATTTATGTCCCAGGTACTACACAGGATCTCACTGACTACCAAGGGAAGGCCTGTTAGCTCCTTTATCGATGTATACCTATCGCGTAGCGCAGCACGTGGCAGAGAATGGACAGTCGATGGATGAGAAATGAAGAGTTCTATGAGTTAAGTATTATTACTATTAATACTATTATAATTACAATACAGGTGAGAAAAAAGAGGCACTGTGAGAGCCAGTCACTTGCCCATGGATGTCTAGCCAGACAGTGGCTGAATGGGACTTAAACCCGAGTCCACCCAACTCCAGAATCTATGCTGCTAGCATTGAGGCTACACCGCCCCTTACAATGATAGGAAATCATTGCATGAAGAGACAAAGTACGATCCTGTGATTTCCTCTTAGCAAATGTGGTTTGATGTGGGCTGCAGCTAATGGGAACAGACCACGGTGTTACAGCTCTTGTAGAATTTGTCTAGCTGGTTTTCCAGTTTTTACTGGAAATAATTTATTTTCTAAAGAATAAATTAAAAATAATAAAGCAAATAGACTATAGACTTACTATATACAGACTGAACTGTGGCAATAACAAAATCACATGAAAATCGAATGTATAGAAAATACCGAGCAAATATGTTTGAATAGAGGAATGGCAAGCAATGGTGAGGTGAGAAAGGAAAGGTTGGCTGTTATCATTAATAGGCAATTAAAATTGAGTCAATAATTAAAATTTAGATGAACACAGGGCAGTGTGAAGTAATGCTATTCAATGAATTTTTAGCAAAGGAGAGAGAAAAGCAAAGTATAAGAGGGAGATCAACAAAGACAGAAGAGGAGAAAGTGGCCTTTTTCACCCTTCCTTTCAGAGATGGAAAAATACTAGAGTTAAGCTTACTTTTCTGGGCTATGTAGGAAGAATGAATGTATTAGCATCTGCCATATCCTTTGGAATTCATTAAAGAACTTGATAAAACAAAGTTGCTGGCTTAGAATTCAGCAGAGTGTCTTCCTCTTCAGCTACTGATTTCACAAGTTTCCATGTTACCCTAAAACGCAGGAAATGGCATAATAGATAGGAGAAGCGGAAAACCAAGGGAAGAGGAGGAGCCAAGGGCACAGTCAGCCCCAGAAGCAGGCAGGAAGATGGTGAGTCTGTAGGGAGCTTCAAAAGGGTAATATACTGATGAAAAGAAGGTCTGTCTTTTAGAATCACCATGCGTCAGCAGTTCTGAAGACTGTCAGGGAACAAACTCTAACCCAGCTGGCTGACTGCTCTCTCCACCACATCCCCTCCTCCCGCATGGTAGATCACGGAATCTTAGAGCTTCAGAATCACTAAAGGAACCCTAAACATACACACACGTGCACACACACCCCACTGGCATAGTAAACAGCACGATGAGAATATTACACAAATAATTTGCAGATGTAGATAGAATCCTATAATCTATCCAGCAGCAACCACAGAAGACCGAGGCAGGTCAGGATTGATGAACCCTTAAGACTACATGAAAAATCCAATTCTGCATCATGAGATGACATATCCCATCTATTCTCTAGTGAAATTTGATTTCAAAATGTGTGAAAGAAAACCGAAACTGCCTTCATAAATACCACCTAAGATTTACCGACGGCAAACTATACTTCTTCATGGACACTAAGCAAAGAAGAAAGATTCCCAGAAACTGTAAGGCAAAGGAAATTTATTTTTTCCTATGTTAGAAATCCTTGAAACTAAGTAAGTTTCTGAAATATTTTAACATCTATGGTAAAACAGAAATTGGGAGTAGAAAATGATAAAGAGAATTTGAAGTGCCTAAAATGGCTTGCATGATATATGTCACCTAGGTAGAAGCAAAACAACAGAAGCAGCTTATAAAAATCAAGCATTTAATTTGACCTTTATAATAAGAAAGATGGCATGCAAGTAAAAAATCAGGTCTAAAAAGACTGGACATATTTCAGATATTCAAGCTCAGTGTCTGTTTCATATAAGATGGAGAATAACGTTGACAGATACAGTAACATCAACACAAATGCATCTGTTTCTCTTTTCCACTTAAAAAACAGCATGAATATAATCTATGCCTGTGTTCCCAGCTCTGAATGATCTGAATTTTCCCAGTTGGCATTGAAGATTGCCTCGCTTAACAAAACTCCTGTTAAAATGCACCATAATATATGTGCTGAGTATAACAGAGTTATTCTGAACCTCTCACACCTACAAATAGAATAGGCCCAAAGAAATGGCTATTAAAGAAAATGAGTATTCCGATTAGCACATAAAGGATTAAAATCAAACACAGAGAAAGAAGAGTAATTTAGCACACCATAGTATCTTCCTGTCACCTGGTTGATGCTTAAGCACAAAGTGTTAAGAGACCAAAGCCAGAGCCAGACAGGCTGATTCCATTCTGACAATTGCACCAGACAGCATTGCCTATTCTAAAAACTGTTGGCAAGATATTATGCATCTACAAAAAATTAAACATATTTATTCATACTTTTCCAAAATATCTAGTATGTAAGCGGAGCAGATGAGACTCATATATAAGTATAAATATATGTATACGGTATACATAATATATTGGCTTTGGTTACATGCATATTTTAGAATGTTGAAAACCATCCTCCTCCTCTCTAAACAATGACAGAAACCACAATGAGCAAGTGGTAGAAATTCTCAAAGACCCATACAAGACTCAGATTGCATAGACCACATTAAAATTCTGAAAAGAAAACCACTGTATTCTCTCAACATTTTAAGTAAGGATACTGAAAGTACTACATTTTAAGGAAGGAGACCTAAAAGACTGGTTCATTGCATAGGCTGAAAATATTATGCAAGAAAAGATGGAGCAGTAATTTTGGAAGCAATTTTCGAGATCTGAATCCGTATATCCAAAACCCATCATTTCAAGATAAGGCAATTTTAGACTTTTGAGGACACTATCCTTTTCTGTATTACACAAGGACAAATTCTCAAGACTACGTGAAAAAATATAACAGTAATTTGGACAGATATATAGTACCACCATAGGAGAATAAACACCAATGAGTTTTCAGCAAAAACATGGAGCATGGTATAATATTATTGGTAGAAATAATTTTAATCTTGTCCCTGGGATATGATTTGACATGTCCTTCTCCACTTTCATGTTTCTAGAAGGATTTCATAATTCTGTATAGGTAGACATAACATTTATCTATTGAGTCATAAATTTTCTTTTGAAAAACACAGTGAAATATAAGTTTGAAATTTCAGCCTCCAATTTATTTCTGTAATTGGCTAACCTATTAAATTATCTTCTTTCTTGCTAATTATAAATATAATTCTTTAATTAAATTATAGATTACCATCCAGTGTCGGGGGCACCACAGCCCCTATATTTTTATTGGCTTTCAGTAAATTACCTCACTTTTCTTGCAATCAGTAAATATTTCAGCTGAGAGTTTTTCTCTGGCTTGAGAATGAATCAATCAACCAGTTAATTATACCTGAGCAAAAAAACCATTCCTGGTAAAAGTCAAGTTGTACACTGACATAGTACAAAGTGAGTATAAGCAAAATAGCAAATTTCAGCTCAACTGTTGCTTTCATTCAGTTTATACAAGTACTATAAAGATCAACCAAACAAAGGTTCTAGGACTAGATTTTGCAAAGGTTGGTGTTGAACTCTCACAAAAGAAAATTCTGCCAGTTTACAAGGGGTCACATGTAATGGATGGAAAATAAGAAAGTTAACCAGATAAAGTGAGACATACACCGTACATGTGTCATAGAAGTCTTATGTTTATGTAAGTGCAGTAGAAGTAGGTTCTGAAGCCCTTGTTCCAACACTAGCAGGAGATTCACCTACCACTTCAGTCTGTGTTCTTCTCTATTAAGTGGAAATAATAAGTCATATAATTTGTAAAAACTTATCCACTATTTATTTCACAATTTATAATAAATAAATAATATGCATTAAGCAGAAAGAACATTGCTTTGGGGCTAGATACATCAAGGGTTTGAACCCCAGATCTCTAGCTCTCCTTTTACTAGTTTCTGTGATTGTAGCTTTTTTAACCTAGGAAAGTAAATGAAAGCCCACCTTGGAGGATTGTTGTAACATATTAAACTAATTTCTAAAATGTGTCCAGGAAAGGGTACCCAGAACACAAAAGATTATAAATAATTGTTACTTCCTTATTTCTGTTTTTGCAGGATTAAATTCATTCACTCAACACATAACCATGAATAAAACAGAATAATTTCTTGTACCCATGGAGCTAATACTCAGAGAGGAGATCAATAATAAGCAAATGATCAGTTATAAAATTTAATGTCAGATAGTGACAAGAGCCAAGAATAAAAGAAGGACAGGGATGAAGGATCAAGGGGGATATATTATAGGGTGGTCAGAAATGATCTCTCTAATGAGGGGACACTGAGCCACTGTCTGTGTAAAGCTGAGAGTGGGCATGTAGAATATTCCAGGCAGGAAAGAGCAGCAAACACAAAAGCCCTGCAGTGGGACAGGGCTTGGTGAGCTCCAGGAAGAGCAAGGCTGCTGGTGGGATTAGTGGAAGGAAACAGGGCAGAGACTTAGCAGGGCAGATCCAGAGGGCCTGCGAGGCCATAGGAAGGGCTTTGGAGTTTAGGCCCACTATGTTGGAAACCATGGGGGCTTATGAGCCGTGGCATGGCATGACTCATTTCCGCACTAAAAGAATCATTCAGGCTGACATGCCAAGAGCATAGGAGGTTGTTACCATAGCTGAAGCAAAAGATGGTGGCCTTTATTAGGGTGTTACTTATGGAACTGTTGGGAAGAGGTCAGAGACTGGATATAATTTGAAAGTAGAATTGATGAGATTTGCTGATATAGAATGGAAATAGGAGAAAGAACGACTCCAAGGCTTTAGGTCTGAACACTTGAGTAACTGGTGGTACTATGTACTGAAATACAGAGCATGGGGGGGTGAGGGAGGAAGATATGGAGCCAAGTTTGGATGGTTAGGTTTGTGATGATTTTGATTCAAGTGAGATGTCAAGTAGGCAGCTGGATACGCAAATCTGAAATTCAAGAAAAATGTCATGGCCGAAGAAAAGTATGTAAGAGTCACCAGTGTGGAAGAATGTATTCAAAGACACGATATCTGAGATTACTAAGGGAATGAAAGTATAACTAAGGACAGGAAAATCTAAAAGCAAACCTGAACCCTGAGGCACACCAGCATTAGGAGATTGGTACGAGGGGAGAAATTCAACAAAGGAGAATTATAAAGAATGATCTGTAAGGTAGGAGGGAAATCAGGAGCCAAGTGAAATAAACAAGTCACAAAGGAAAATAAATAAATAAATAAACCATGTGGAATGCTACCCACAAGTTAAGTGAGAAGGCGGCTTTAGAACTGCCATTATGATTAGTGACATTGAGCATTTTTTCTAGTACAACCTCTATGGAAAACAATATGGACATTCTGAAAAGAGCTAAAAGTAGACCTACCATTTGATCCAGCAACCCACTACTGGGTATTTACCCAAAGGAAAAAAAGTCATTTTATCAAAAAGACACCTGCACTTGAATGTTTACTGCAGCACAATTCACAATCACAAACATGTGTAACCAACCCAAGTGCCCCTCGATTCATGAGTAGATTAATAAAATGTGATATATGTATACCATGGAGTACTACTCAGCCATAAAAAATAAATTAATACCTTTTGCAACCATCTGGATGGAACTGGAGACCATTCTCCTAAGTGAAGTATCTAAAGAATGGAAAGACAAATATCCCATGTACTCACCATTAAATTGAAACTAATCGACCAGCACTCATGCGCACGATGAAGTAAAACTCAGCTGAAATCAAGCAGGTGGGAGGGGAGAGGAAGGGATAGAGGAAATCCTATCTAATGGGTACAATGTACACTGTCTGGTTGATGGGCACACTTATAACTTGGAATCATTCAGTACAAAAGCAATCCATGTATCCAAAACATTTATACCCCCATAATATTCTGAAATTAAAAAAAAAAAGAATTGGCATGTTTGACAACATGGTGCTCATTGGTGGTCCAGTCAAGTGCCATTTCAGTGGGGTGGTGGGGATAGATCTAGACGGAGGGGATTTAAGAGAGAACAGGAGGGGAGAAAACAGCAGCAGACAGAGACAACTCTTGAATTATGTCATCAAGGCAAGCAAAGGAATAGTATAGTAGCTGGAGAGGACATGGAGCCAAGAAAGGAAATATCTGGGGCTTCTGCAAGATTTCAAGGACTCTTCCGGGCACCATGGAGAGAGGAGAACAAAACAGACAAAACTCCTGCTCTCGTGGAAATAAAATAAGGGAGAAACCACATACACACACAAACACACACACACACAACACACACGTTTGCTGGGGAATTAATATAAAGGAAGAAGGACAGAGAAATGATAGGAGTTGATTTTTTTTTTTTTTTTTAGAGACAGGGTCTCACTCTGTTGCCCCAGTTAGAGTGCAGTGGCATCATCATAGCTCACTGCAACCCCAAACTCCTGGGCTCAAGCCATCCTCCTGCCTCACTCAGCCTCTCAAAGTACTGGCATGACAGGAATGAACCACCAGGCCCTGCTGGGAGTTGATATTTTAAATAGGCTATATGAGGAAGACCTCTGATGAGAGGATAATTGTCAGAATGAAATAAGAGAGCAAATCATAGACTATCTAGGAGAACGTTCCAAAAAAAAGTGTTCTTGATATGGTTGAGAAATAATAAGGCGATATTACCACGTTTACATACTGATGGGAATAATCCTGAAAAGATCCAATAAAGAGAAAAAGTTGGTGATTCAGGCAAGAGATGGGATGGGTGCATATCCACCTGGGATCAGAGCACAGGTGGAGGTGGTGGCCTCAGGTAGGAGCAAAGGTAGAGTTCCTGGGAGTTTGGCTGAATTAGTGGTGGGAGGATGCAGAAGTTCTCTTTCAACTACATCTGTTTTCTCAGTGAAATAATACTATGGAGCCCTGACTTCACCACAATGCAATATAACAATGCAACAAAATTGCATTTGTACTGCATGAATATATACGAATAAAAATTTAAAAAAAAAATAAAGAATACTATGGAAATATGGGGTATGACAATAGAAAAGGGAAGAAGAAATACGACTGGCTGAGAAGATTAAATGCATTACCAGCGTGTGAACGAGTTGGATGTGCTGAGTTAAGCATTCTGAAAGTGTTGCCAACAAGTGCCCTCAAAGCACTTAGAGAGAACGAGCAGGTAATGGATTATAACAGTGTACGTATGTAACACAGTAACAGGACACAAAAAAAGACCAGGATGCGAGGGGCGCCCACAGAAGGGAGGAGCCACACTGGGAGTGTCCTCCGGGTCTCACTGCTGCGCCGCTGTCCAGCCTTTACATGCAACGAAGTTCTGTAGCGCTATTCCCAATCTGCTATCCAATTTACCTTCACTCAGATTAATTCATCCCAGTACTACTTGAGGCATATTGGGAAAGACTGTTATATCTGCCTTGAAAATGTATTTCCATAGGGTCAAAGTGTAAATGACTCTGAAAATCTTGGAACTCTCAACTGGATTTTCTCATTGGGACCGTCACTCATGATACCTCTTGCTCATGGCTCGCTCTTCCTTGGACTAACTCTTCGAGGACAAGGATCATGTCTCTTACTCTAGCTGCACCTGCGTCTTTCATCATCCCTGGAATATAACAGATGTTCGATAAATGTTTGATGAATGAATAAGTGAAGGGATGCAAATGAAATCAATAAAAATCTAGCCAAAGAACAAAAATAAAGACGATGCAACTAACAGAATTTCTCAGGATTGGATGATATTTTGAGGCAGATGAGAGAGTGGAAAGAACTCTGAAGTAGGAGTCAAAACACATGAGTTAAAATGCTAAGTCTCTCACTTTCTAGTTGGTCAACCTTGGAATAATCCACTTTAATGGGATACAATTTTCTCATTCATTAAAAAATTAAAAGGTACCCTTCCCCCTTACCTATACCAAGTAATTACCATAAAGATAAAATTAAATAAAACACATGAAAGCCCTTTGTAAACTGTGAAGTACCATACAATAGTTAGCTACTACTAACATTCACATAACTAAACGTAGAATAGCACCAGAGGTCAGGAACAAGGTTACATGCAGTGTCAGCAGCACGGCAAAAAACTATTGGTGAGAGATGACCACCCCAGCAGCCTTGCACTGCGTGGACATGACCCATGAAAGGCAGAAAGTGGCACTAAGCAAGACAAAGCTTAAAGGAAAATGTAAAAAGGCATTCACCATGAGTATTATGAAAACCACATTATTAGACAAAAAATTATTCACCTTCCAACAGTTTCATCAAAATTTCATCTAGATGGAAACTAATCCTTTAAACTTGACTGGTATCTGATATCTAATCAAAGATGTTCAACTCAATAATTTTTTTAATTTTTAGACTAAGAAATTGTCTAAGAGGATATGTAATGTCTAGCCATCTTTGTAAGTCTTTTAAAAATCCAAATTGGACTTTTTTAGAAATCTCTCAGTATTAAGGTCACAGCTCCATTTTCCTAAGTCTCTTTATCATGAAATTTGGGCTCCCTCCTTCATTGCTTTCCATGCCTCATAGAGCAAATATCCAGTTATATTACAACAGCCTTTTCTAACAAGGAAAAGGTATGAGGTCTATGTTACAAGCAAAAACTAAATTTCATATGAATAAAGAAAGAAGGAATTTCCGGCCTGGGAATCTCTGGATGATTACTGATGACGAAAAATAAAAACCAAGAAAATATCCCTACAGTTCATTTGGGAGATATCTTAGCAAAAGACAATTTAGCCAAATAGCATAGCCCAAGGCAGTATTTCTCCACTGAAATTGATAGACTTTTCCAAATTATGTATCATCTTTATATTACTTCTACTCACATTTGCAAAAACTCTTAAGCATCATGATTTGCAGTTGAGGTATCAAGATTGATGGAAATCTCTTGGATCTTTGCTCAGCCTCTCTCTATTGTCAATTACAGCAGCGGTCCCCAACCTTTTTGGCACCAAGGACCAGTTTCACGGAAGACAATTTTTCCATGGATCATGGTTGGGGGGGATGGTTTCAGGATGATTCGAGCACATTACATTTATTGTGTAGTCAAAACTCTCTGCTAATGATAACCTGTATTTGCAGCTGCTCCCCAGCGCTAGCATCACCGCCTCAGCTCCACCTCAGATCATCGGGCATTAGATTCTCATAAAGGAGAATCTAACACAACCTAGATCCCTCGCATGCGCAGTTTATAGTAGAGGTCCTGCTCGGATGAGCATCTCGTGCCACCAATGATCTGACAGGAGGCGGAGCTTATGCAGTGATGTGAGCAATGGGGAGTGGCTGTAAATACAGACGAAGCTTCCCTTGCTTACCCCAGCTGACCTCTTGCCATGTGACCTGGTGCTAATAGGCTACGGACTGGCACTGGTCTGCAGCCCAGGGCTGGGGACCGCAGAATTACAGTATAACTTTTCAATTTAAGACCCACCTAAGATATCCTAGACTCTACTTTCTTTCAGCAGAACAGCAGATTTCCGTCTCAAAACAATGACTTTTCTCTCTCCTTCATTGCCACAAGGCTCTATTCTATTCCGCCTTTCTCCTATGACCTAAATACCCCCGGAGTGGTCTTTGTTCTACAAAACGTTGCTCTTTTGTGTGTTCTTCCCTCGTTGCCGCACACTCCTGATGGAGCCACAAAAGCCAGCAGAGGGGCAGCTTATTAACCTGTCATGTGAGCGCCTTTTCCTAATCAACTCTGGAAAGAGGAATTTTTTTGGCAGCAAAACATAATGAGGCTTCCAACCCACCAGCACCTTGCAAGTCCATGACATTTGAGTGGGCTCGTTTTTCAATATTTCCTTCGCCCTATAGTTACTGTGACTACCTCTCTTTTTAAAGATTGCCCCTGACAGGAATCCTTCCATGATAAATGGACAGGAGAGGGAGAGTGGGTACTCCAACTACAGAAGTCTGTATAATTTAAAACTTGATAGCAAAAGGAAATGACAAGAAAAATGTAGCTGTAGCTAAAACATAGATTTTAAAGAAACAATTATTTTTTTTTTCACAAGCTCAAATGCTTACTCTTCCAGGGCTATTTAATAGTTTTGAGAGCTTTTTCTTTTCCCTTCTTGTCAAACAATCTCATAGAAAAACCAGGAAAGAAAATTGTAGAACAGTTCATGACAAAGCATGAATCATTGAAAGATCTTTCCTTTCAAATTAAAATGAAAAGCAGATGAGAGCAAGATTTATACTACTGCTAGTATTAGATAAAATAAAATTCAAAAAGATAGCTTTCAGTTAACACAATAATCACTTGCAAAATAATATACAGGACCACAAGAAATAGGGCTAAAACCGAGACAAAAATATGTTTTTATCATCCACTATCAATCAAAGCTTTAAATTTTCCATTGCATGGCTGAATTTATTATTACAAATTAAGCTAGCGGTCATTAAATTATGTAATCATATATATGGAATCAAACCAACCAGAAACAGTTTTAAAAGTAAAATTCGTGATGTGGAATCTTATTCCTGAGAAAAAACCAAATCAAATATAATATGAAAGCAAAAGCCACAAACAAGCCAAAAACTCACGAAAGGAAAGGAAGATTCAATTATGTTTTAAATGAGTAAGAAGTCACCAATGTTATTTGAGGACACGAATCCTTCATAAACAATCATCATATCCAAAAAGGTGAAGAATACACCTCCTTAAAGAACAGCACAAAGATGGGCACAGTGGCACATGCCTGTAGTCCCAGCTACTCAGAAGGCTGAGGCAAGAGGATCGCTTGAGGTCAGGAGTTCGAGGCCTGCCTGAGCAACCTAGCAAGACACCATCTCAAAACATAAAAAAACAATAACACCGAAAAACCCCAGGTAATTTAATAATGCTGCTGGCAGAGGCGGGGGTCAACTTGAGTGATAAAGCAATAGGGGAAATAAAGAAAACAGATTAAAACACTCTGAGTATTAAGTGACTTCAGATTAAAGCTGCTTCTAGAATTAAAGAAAATGTTCAACAATTGTTGACAGAACAGAGATTTCCTAATTCAGAATCAGTGTAAAAATCCTATCTAATCAACACCACCCTTTCACATTATCTTTGTTGAGTTCTTCCTCCCACTTTGATACACTGTGTAAAACTCGTCGGTTTACATCAAACCTGAGTCTAAATTTGTGCAAGGCTTGCTTTCGACAGCTCTAACCTCCTTCTCTTTATGTTTTAATGGAAATGAACTTTTCCCTATGTGATCTAACCCTACATCCTTACTGTTTCTAGGCCCTGAAAAATGTGGAAATAAAGCTGAATTTTATTTGTACATTAACGGGTGCATGTTCCCTGTTACTAGCCTATGCAGAAACCCTCATGCTGTTGCTTAGTGTGGTAAACTATGCCCTGCCCAAGCTCCAAAGAGAGCCATTCAGACAGAACCACAGAAACTTCCAGAGATGGCCGATCATAATACAAGTTATCTTTAACAAGTGCTGATAAAACATAAAAACAATGGGTGATTAAACATTTTTAAAATAAAACAATGAATCCCTTGGTCTTTATGAAACAATCCTATTCTAAGCGCTTTGCGATAAAGGTCTTTGACAAAGGAGTCCTCCACGGGGACTAGAGGATCAGACTGGGAGCAAAGAAGCACTACATGTGAAAAGATGATTTTTTTTCTAAGTTTCTAAAGACCACCTTGTGCATGAACGCACATGGATGGTGACCCTTAAACAGAAGGGAAAGGCCATTTGTTGTTTGGACAGCCCAGAGGTCGCCGCCCCTTCTGGTGAGACACCTTGATATTCCACTTCAGAGGAAACCAACCTCTCATCAGACCATCAGCCTAAGTGATTTGGATAGAGCTGATTACTCTTCCTAAGGAGGATCCGACTCAATCCCAGCAATGAAACTGTGAGGAAGGAGAAGCTCTCTCTGCCTGTCTCATGGCTCATACAATGTGGGCCTGGAGCTGCTGGTGACCATCTTGCCATGTCATGGGGAAACCTGCCCATATATGAAGCCAACATCAAAAGAAACAGAGCCAAGAAACAGAGGGGACCAGTTGTAACGGCATAGTTTGAAATCCCAGAAAAAGTCATGCTTGACTTGAGACCTAGCCTGACCTTTTCACTTATATGAGTCAATAATTTATTTTGGCTTAAACCACTTTCAGTGGGATTTCTGCACATACATCCAAAAGAATTCTAATGAATACACCAAAAGGCTCATATCATCAGTAACTCAAGTAAATCAATATAGCCTGACAACATTAGAACTTTAGTTCACAGAACCTCAAACCTAAAACCTTTTCAATGAAGGCAGGCAATTTTCTACAGGAAATTTTAGCAGGGACTTGCACTGAAGTGATTTTCTTAAGGTTATCACTCATTTGCAAGAATATTCATGTTATATATTTTTCTCGATCCCTTACTTCATAGTAACACGTAAAAAATGTATGTGCTAAGGATATATGTCCTGAGTGTCAAACTCTTCTGAGTTGGTATAAATTCAACGTTCTCCCAGGTTACATAATACCCTACGGCTCAAAAGTATCTACTTCACCCATAGGACCTGAAGTTCTGGAGAATTTTTAAAAATTATCTTTCTGCTTTCTACTTTCCTTGCATTTAGTTAGCTCAAAATTTTCCTGGTCTAGAAGCTAAGAGATTCTAGTCCTGGCTTTGTCAATAATTTAGGTATAAGACCCTGAATATGGGAGTCGTTTCCCTGAATCTCAGTTTCCTGTTTAGTAATATGAGGAAGGTATACTAGATTTCTAAAGTCTCCCTCAGTTCTTAAAATTCTCTGAGGATTCTGTATATATGATTTTCTCGTCCTCCAAAACCTGACAAAAAAGGATGATCAAAATAGTGTTTAGGCATAATGAAATAAAAACTTGGACTGAAATGATAGAAAAACGTAGCTTTCGACACAGGAAAGACAGTAACCAAATCAATCACCAGTATGTTGTGATTCTGTCCTCACGAGCAACCCCTCGAAGACAATATTTTTTTCATTCACCACAATACATCTATTTGTAATAGTCATTTTCTTCTTTTTGTTTCTCTGAAAAGTTCAAATCTTTAAAATAGTCAAGAAGAAAATTATGCCCTTCGACCTATCATCTATTTTTTCAAATGCTTATTCAGTGCTATGGATATATCTCTATATCACATTCTCCATTTAGAGATATTTAATTAAATCCAGTGACCAACTACATTTATTTTTCCCCTGGAGACAATTTTATGTTTTTATTTTTCTTTCTGTTTTTATTATTATAGATACATAATAGTTGTACATATTTATGGGGTACATGTGATATTGTGACACAAGCAATGTGTAATGATCAAATCAGAGTAACTGGGGTATCCATCACCTCAAGCACTTACCATTTGTGATCCAAGCATTCCACTCTTTCAGTTATTTTGAAATACACAATAATTTACTATAGTCACCCTATTGTACTACCAAACACCAGATCTTATTACTTCTATCTAACTGCATTTTAGTGCCCGTATACCATCCCCTTTCTAACCCTCCTTCCTCACTTCCCTTCTCTGTCTCTGGTAACCATCATTCTACTCTTTGAGTTCAATTTTTTTTTAGCTCCCACATATTAGTGACAACATGCAGCATTTGTCTTTCTATGTCTGGCTTATTTCACTTAACATAATGTCCTCCAGTTCCATCCATGTTGTTGCAAATGACAGATTACGTTATTTTTGTGGCCGAATAATATTCCATTGTGTGTATATGCCACATTTTCTTTATCCATTCATCTACTGATGGGCACTTAGGCTGACTCTGTATTTCTGTAACTGTCAACAGTGCTACAGTAAATGTGGAAGTACAGATAACTCTTTGATACAGGGATTTTCTTGTTTTTGTATATATGCCCGGCAGTGGGACTGCTAGGTCATATGGTGGTTCTACTTTTAGCGTTTTAAGGAACCTCTATACTGTTCTCCATAGGGGCTGTACTAGTTTACATTCCCACCAACAGTATACAAGGGTTCCCCTTTCTCTACGTCCATGCCCAGCATTCTTTATTGCTTGTCTTTTGGATTAAAAAAAAATGAGGGTGAGATGATATCTCTTTATAGTATTAATTTGCACTTCTCTAATGATTAGTGATATTGGACATTTTTTCATATACCTGTTGGACACTTGTATGTCTTCTTATCTGTGGTTCCCCCCCAACTGAGTTGTTTGGGCTCCTCATGTGTCCTGGTTATTAATCCCTTGTCAGCTGGGTAATTTACACATATTTTCTCCCATTCTGTGAGTTGTCTCTTCACTTTGTTTCCGTCGCTGTGCAGAAGCTTTTTTCGCTTGGTGAGATCCCATTTATTCATTTGTGCTTTGGACACCTGTGCTTCTCACCAACGGTTAATATGTTTAAAGCATTTAGTCTTACCATGAGTATTCAAACTCTAAACTGCTGCCCATCAGCTTACAAAATCAGCTCTAGAGATACATCATATTTCATTAATTCTAAGACACATTTCAACATGTTCAACCTAAGGACACTTCACACACATGCATAAAGTCACAGATATGTTGACATGCAATTAGCATAAGCCCAGAGCCTGGCACAGTATGACTAACTATTCTAGACAAGAGAAAATCAGGTTCAAACTATGTCCTACAATAGACTAACAATCCATGTGATTTCCCTCTTCATTACTGATTGTGCTTAGCAGGATGCGTTTCTAAATACAGAGATTTGCCTTCTTCCTAAAATGTCATCATCCTTGAATCTAACAATGAAGGCTTGGCATATATAGGCACTGTGATATTCATTTCATCTCATTTCCATTTGATCTAAAATGATAATATCTGTGAATGTTCTTTGAAAAATATAAAATGTCATATCATCTTAAGATGGTGATAATGTTAGAAGTAGCATTACTGTTTTCATTTGCTCACTTATATACAAGAAGCAGTATGTTTTTAAATCCTCAGTAGTCAACCCATTGAAAAATGATAATGCAATTTAAGTGAAGAAAGTACCTTAATATGAAATCTTAGAGTTAAAAGAGAGGCCATTAGCCCAACTTATCAACTAATATAAACATCTACTATACAGTATGTGATACATTATAATTTGGATTTGGGCTTTTACGGAGGTGAGACAATAAACACTACACTTACTGTATTTTAATTTAAATTAAGAAATATCTAATCATAATTTTAGAGACAAAGAGGAATTTATAGGCTATCCAATAGAACTGGTTCATTTTACCTTTGGTTTAGTACACTACTCAAGGCCACCAAACAAGTTACAGGACCAAGAACAGAACGTAAGTTTCATAATTTGTTATCCTAATTTTTATACTTTAGCATAAAATATTAATAGTTTGAGTACATTTCTTTATTAAAAAAGGCATCTGGGGCCAGGTGCAACGGCTCACGCCTGTAATCCCAGCACTTCGAGAGGCCGAGGCAGGCGGATTGCTTGAGACCAGGAGTTCAAGACCAGATTGGACAACAGAAAGCCCCGCCTCTACAAAAAAATAGAAAAATAAGGTGGGCATGGTGGAGCTCACCTGTAGTCCTAGCTGCTCAGGAGGCTGAGGTGGAAGGATCACCTGAATCCAGGAGTTCGAGGCTGCAGTGAACTGTGATTGCACCACTGCACTCTATCCTGTATCTAAACCAACAGGCATTTGGGGTTCACATACACCAAGGGTCACAATTGTAATTATATTTGGATTTACTTTTTTGAGGAATTATGGGATGTCTAGAGCTCTTTCCAGAATTCTGTGCCCTTACAGAATTATATGGTGTTGAAAAACTGGACAAGAGATGAACTCTAAATATCTCTAATACTTTTAATTCTCCCTGCACAAGAGGGGAGGGGTACCAGGTCCATTTGACAATGGAGACCTCACATCAGCAGAACTCCTGAAATTCTGAAAATATCTGGGATTCAAATACTTTTATGATACTGGGGGAATTAAACACCAGGCAAAAACAATAGACTATATATGGTAAAAGCATTGCGTTTCCTGTGCTAAAGTATTAATGGCAGCTTTAATGATCAAGCCAAATGATCTTTTCTAATGACAAAATCCTAAGAGAGAGGGGGGAAATACTCTTTTATCCAAACTTCCTCTCTCTCTGCTGGGAATATTTAAATATTAATTATTCCTTAGGGTCCTTGCAATCTTGCAGAGTAAATTGTTAAAGAAAAAGTGAGATGCTTAGTATATATACTAATACTACATAGTGCAGCAACTGCTAAGAAAAAACAATTAAGCACCATATTCAGGAGTACTGCTTTAATAATCATCAAAGGCTGTGCACTCTAACTGCATAGGTTCACAAGCATTTTCAAAAGGAATGACAATTATACATATAGCTAGACAGATAGGCAAAAGTTCAGCCTATCTTTTGCATAATTTTTGCTTATATTATTTAAAAATACATAATTTTAGGAGAAAATCTGCTGCTTCTAACCCTGACCACACTAAATATCTACAAGAAAGAGGAGAAAGAACAGAGTCTGACTGGGGAGAATGTGTTAATATTATGCTGATGTTGACTGGTGTAGAGTGATCATTCACCTGCATGTTCCCAAATCATCCTCATTGGTTTAGTAACTTTTACTGTCATTTTTCACAAACTACCTATTTATTTACTTATTTACTCATTCATTCATTCAGAGACAGGGTCTTGATCTGTCACCCTGGCTAGAGTGCAATGGTGTGGTGTGATCGTAGCTCACTGCAACCTCTAACTCCTAGGCTCAAGCAATCCTCCTGCCTCAGCCCCCAGAGTAGCTGGGACTACAGGAATCTGCCACTACTCCCAGCTAATTTTTCTATTTTTAGTAGAGACTTGGGGTAGGGATGTCACTTTTGCTCAGGCTGGTCTTGAACCCCAGTGCTAGGATTACAGGCATGAGCCACCATGCCCAGCATTTTTAAATTTATTTTTAATAAATAAGAGCTTTAGACTTAATTTTTAGGCTTTAGACTTCATTTTTAATAAAAAGAGCTTTAGACTTTATTTCTCTACCAATAACTGATAGGATGGCCTTGCTAATAACCTATCTAATGGAAAGAAAGAGGAATAAACTCACAGCACATAATTGCCCCTTTGAACGGAAAGATCACAGCACAACAGCCCCTTGTTTGATCAACCACCTGGTTGATCATTCTCTCTACCAGTTTTGTTTTAACAGCACTTGAAGTGTTTCAAAGCGGACAGCAAAGGTACTAGCTCACTGTCTCAGTTCCTGCCAGACCGCATTCCAAGGACCCTCATAAGCCAGCCTCACAAAGAGAAAAAGAAAAAAGATAAAACAGATATAGCCACTTCACAACCCTCTCCCAATCAGTCTGCAACGATAAATTTTTTTGTACCCTTTATAACCCTTGATAAAGCCCAAACTGCTTGTCCTCTGGGCCAACACATCTTCTTTCCATCTTTCTTGTGTGGAGCCCTGTCCCTATCTCTCTAAGGGAAAGTAAAATAAACTTTTTACTTCTTTCCATCCTAATTTTAGTGTTGAGAATTCTTTCTCAGCTGCTGCCATGAGTTCCCACCCTAACGATAACTATCTCTGCAACCTTGGATAAATCACTTAATTTTTCTAAATCTAAATTTCCTCATCCGCAAAAGAAAATGTCAGGACAAATTTGTAAGTTCTTAAGGCTTTTATGAAGTCAATGTTTATCCTGGAACTCAAGGCTGTTATCATTTCTTAGTCTCTGTTCTAACTCTTTAAACATATGCCTTATCCCCATCTGCATTTTTCCTGAATTCCTTAATCTTTCCTGGCACTTTCCAAGAAAAAGAATTAATGATAAAACTGTAAGTAAAAAGAGTCCAAAATTAGCAAAGCTCCATGCTACTGATAGATATGCTATCTCCCAATAAGTGCTACAGGTGAAGGGGAGGTGAGTGATTGCAATAACTATCAAGTGTCTGAAACATGACAGGTACACCCATCAGGGGTAATGACTGTCATCAATTTGTCATTAATAATAAATTTGCTCTCCAATTGGTAAGAGAGTTTTTTGGTGTAGTTGTCATTGCTGTAGTTTTGAAAAATGGGTGGATGATAGGACACTGTGGATAAAGGGGATAAAGTGGATAAAGGGGAAGTTTGTTCTCCTGGAGGCACCATAATCCCTCAGACTATGACAGGATGACCAGAGGTTCGAGAGAATTCCTTACCACACAATTCAGAACAATGCTGAGATAAAGGTGAATATGTGTTAAATATAAAGTCTTGTTTCATATGTTTACCTCAAACACACCTACATACAACACACCAAAAGTTAGCATTTGTCCACTTAAACAATGGCACATCTATGCTCTACATTTTTCCCTAAAAGCTATTTTCATGACAAGGTGCCTAGCCTTAGAGGATAAGGTGATAGTATCTCCATAGAAAATAAAGAAAAGGCATCTATCCCTGCCTTAGACCCCATGTACTGAGATGATATAAGTCAGTCTAACTTTATCTTCACATCTGCTTGAGGTGCCAATTAATGTTGCAACTGCAATATCCAAATGCAAACTTTTCCAATCATTTGAAAAATCGCACAAAAAATAGTTCAATCCACCATCCTCAACTGTGCTTGCTAGTGACTAAGAAGGAACTGTGCCACAAATTCAGACTATCTGAGTCTAATACCTGGGAACCATTCTGAGAAGCAGCCCTACAGTTTCCAGAAGCCATAAACCTAACCAAGACAAAGAATCTGATTGGTAACATCAGGATCAGAACTTATATGGATGCCACATGACTTCATTGGCTGAACATCAACACAGATTTCACTTTCGAGGCTGGATGCCTCGAAGAGACTGGATGCCAGATCAAGAACCACTGTGCAGCAACTACCAGGAGAAGGAGATTTGGGAAAGCCCAGATGGGACCTTCCCTCACTGAGAAGGGTCTTCAGCTAAAAGTATAGCCAAGCTCCTCTTGTTAAATGGCAGCTCTTTAGAATGGTTTGTTCTGCTCTTTTGCAAATGCTATACAAAGAGGAAAAGTCAATCCATATGGATTGGAGTGAAGAAGAGAGATCAAACAGTACAACTTAATCCTTCAACAATGGGTAATAAATGTGGAGAAGATGCCTGGCCTTCTGAATTGTGATCTTTCAAAGGGACACCAAGTGGACCCCAAATTCCAAGGGATGGGACATCAGTGCTTTTAAGCACCTCTATCTTTAACAGTACAGGACTTATTTTTCACAGCACCCATAAGCTATTTAAAAATTAACTAGATTCTTGGGCATAAAAAAAAATCACAAAACTGAGAGCTTCTTGATGATAGGAGCCACGTACATCGACTTTGAATCCTCTATATTTTCTGCAATGTTTGGAAATTAGAAAGTAGCACAAAATGTTGCTGAATTAAAACCGACTGAATAAAGTATTATATCTTCATTTCTACATATCTAAGCAAGATTTATAGACGATCTAGAAATATTTTCTAATGTCCAGAATATCCTTGACTCTGCCACTTGTTTAATATTCATAGCAAAAAGAAAATTTACAGTTATGAGCATATTTGCAACAATTCAATTTAGATACTTCAATTCATTCCTTCAGTTATGAAACTTGAGAACATATTCCAACATAGAGTATGTAAAAAAGTATTTTAACATCTGAGATTCGATGACACATCAACTCCCCCTGAATAGATATTCAGATGTAAACTCTTGCCTATTTCATAGGCTCTGTATGGAAATGAATTCATGAAGGAATTGAATGTCATAATTTATTAATAGCCAAAACCATATTCTGGGAAATGTTATGAATTCTGTCTAGACATAACCAAAAAGTTGATAAAGGAGGGGTGGACAGGACAGAGGAAGATCCAAAGTTTCATTTCCAAGGTTCCATCCAGTTCTTACAATTCTATGACCTTATCATTTGAGAATTTGTGTCTATAGGAGAAAAAGCACATTGGCAGGAGGAGACTTGATTCGTGCTTCAGGATATTCTAGAAACAAAATGTTGGCAGCTCTAGTAATTACGGAAAACACATTCTCAGTGAATGCACTGTGAGCTCCTTGACTGAGGTCAGTTATGTTGTATTTCATGTATATATGTTATATTTCATGTTTATATCATGTATATATCCTGGACCAGCAGGCCCAGAATCTTCTAAGTCCTTGACTAAATTCAAGATATTGTCACTCTCAGCAAATGCAACAATTTATTAAGTAATTTAAATCCATAATCAAAACATCTTTTGCATACAAAATAACAAAAATAGGCAAAGACAGAGAGTTGAAGTGTATTCTATCACAATCGATTAAGAAAAAAGGGCATAATTTTTTTTAATTTAGATTATTTTGTTTTCTTTGCTCTAGCTGGTAGGGCTTTGATTGTTTGATGGCTTGAAAAGTCGTAAGGTTTAGAGAGACTATAGGATTAGCTTCCATCAAAGCGTAGGAGGTAGATCTTCTTAAAAGAAAGTAGTATTCAGTGAGCACTCATTTGAGAGAATCTTCCTCCTAGAAGCTGAAAAGGCTCTGGGACCCTGAGGGTGGGAACAGGAAGCTGTTATCTCTATAAATATCAGACAACTTTCCTGTAACTTCTTCTAAAAGAAGCTTCTAAAAGTTTCTCACTGTTTGGCACTTTGCTGCTAATTATCTAAGTGAGAGAACACCACACAGAACTGTCCAGCAGGCTGTATAATCCAGGTTTCTAGCTCGGGGGCTAAAGCGAAGGTCTACTGGGCCATCAGAGTATTACTGATACCTCTGTCAAAGCTGAATATCCAGTCCTGTTTGAGTGGCAGATGACATGCTTATATATCTACATAAATACAATTGACCTTATTCATGGTTGACAGAGTTACATTTAAATTGAAGCTTGGATTTACAAAATATCTAATCAAGTTACATAAAAAAGACATATTTCTCCTAAGGAACACTCCAAGGAACCATGTATAAATTTTTAAAAATAAGTATAAGACTACCAGCTGGGAATAGCAAGACTAAGAGCCATTACTTTTGATTGACATGAATATGCTAAGTTCTAACCACTTAAACATACATAAAAATACAGTAAATATTAATCAGAAATTCACCCAATGGAAACAGAGTGTAAAAGGTCACCTAAAAAAGGTCCATCAATACCTAATATAAAAATCACTGGATAAGATCAAGAGGAAAAGAAAAAGCTATCTACCTAAAATAATCATTTATATCATAAATGTCTCCCTTCTCTCCCCAAAGTAACACAAAATTCTGTTCAACTAATGGAGTTAAGCTTGCACAAGAAGGAATTTCAAGAAGGAAAAAGCAATCTATGAACTTCTAAAAATAGCCTAAGTTCCAACTTAGTATTATGTTCTCACAGTATAAATACCTTTTAGCCATTAAAATGAATTGGAACACAGATACTTACTAAACACCAATTTATAGTACTCATCAGAATACAGGAATTATCTCAGGGTACTTCCTTTAACAAATGTGCCCTGCCTAAGAGCAAGGTGGTATTTCTTCAATCTTCACACTCTTTTCCTGTAGGCTTCCTGATTTTCTCCTTCTATATCCTATCCTTCTGTGCAAAGCTGATAAAAATATCAGTTATGCATGGCTTACCCCAAATATCCCATGAATGATGCAGCAAAATCTTCAGTGGTGAAGTACATTCAAGCATAATTTCCTATCATTCCAGCACTCAAAAACTTTCTCTCCTCTTGAAAGTGGAAAAACATGAACTGTTTTTCCTCTGCTCTCACACCACAACAATCAACCACCCAGAAGACTTCTGTGACCAAATGTGTGAAAAGAAATCCCCACATACCAAGCAAGCAAGCAATTCTGCAGCTGACACCAGCTGGGTGTTCTCCAGTTCAATTCTGAGGCTAGACGCTATCAACCTGGAGGTAGTATCAGATCCCCCAGGTTGAGGGCTCAGTCCCACAAGACTGTCCCCTTTCCCACCAGTCGAAAATCTGGGACTCCACAACTTCTGACCGACCACCTTCAAGTTGGGGTTCCCACGACCCCCTCTGTGGGTTTGATTAATTTGCTAGAGCGGCTCACAGAACTCAGGGAAACACGTTTACTGATTTATAGTAAAGGATGTGACCAAGGAGACAGATGAAGAGATGCATAGGACAAGGCATGGGGGAAGGGGCATGGAGCTGCCATGACCTCCCCAGGTACACCATCCTCCAGCCCCAGATGTTCAGCTATCCAGAAGCTTCTGAACCCCGTCCTTTGGTGGTTTTGTGAAAGCTTCATCGTTTAGGCATGATTGATTAAAACACTGGCCACTGATGATCCCTTTAACCTTCAGCCCCTCACCTCTCCCTCTAATCATGTCTTGGTCTTTCCAGTGACCAGCCCCCATCCTGAAGCTACCCAGTGGCACCTACCTAGCCATCAGTCACCTCATTGGCATGCAAAAAGATGTCACTGTAGAATTTCTAAAGATTTTAGGGGTTGTACGCCAGGAAATCAGGAAACCAGGTTGAAAACCAATATAGATTTCACAATATCATACCTCTGTTCACATCTTGTCATGTAGAATAAGGATGTTGCTACCGAAAATTAATTCATTACAAACAAGCTAAAGAATACTTGATCAGTAGAATGTAAACTAAAAATAAAATCCTAAGTCCCTTCTCCCCTGCTGACTGACAAAACCCCCTCTTGGCCAAGGGGACCCCAGAAAAACCTTAGAACTGAGTTCCCAGCCATGAAGGAAACGGAGCTCTAACATGCCTTGTATACCCGCTCCAGTTTACGAGTTTAAAATAATTGCAAACAGGACCTGAGGCCATGCAAGGTAAAGGTTAAATCACCCCTGCAGGCCATCAATTTGCTTAAAAGATCACTTTGAATCAGTATATTGTGGCTGGCTCTATGATTAACAGACTCCTTACCTTAAAACATTCCTTTCTACTGATTCCAAGCCTTTAGACGAAGCTTTATTTCTTTAACCAATTATAAATCAAAGAATCTCTGAACCCATCTACGACCTGTAAGCCCACCCCACCCCCTTCAAGGTGTTCTGCCTTTTCAGGCCAAACCAATGTATACACATTCCACTTACAGATTTGTGACTTTACCTGCAATTCCTATCTCCCTAAAATGTATAAAACCAAACTGTAACCCGGCCACCTCAGGTGCATTTTCTCAGCACCTCTTGAGAGATGTTTCCTGGACAGTGATCACGCATATTTGGCTCAGAATAAACTTTTTACAATTATTTTACAGAGTTTGGTTTTTTCCACTAACAAGTGGGAAGACCTCATCTCATTTGCCACCTACGCTGCACAATAGTCCACAGGAGTCCCAGAGACACGAAGTGCTTTGTCCACCACCACCCTCATTCCTGGCAAAGGAAAGAGATATTCATGCTATCTCCTTTAAACAAGCAAAGTGGAACGGGAGTGGGTGGGAGCTAGTGGAAAAGGCTTGGCCACACAGAACTGCTTGCTTAGGCCATGACTACAGGGTTGCAAACATAAGTCTCCTACGGGCCAGTGAGTCCAGACTGCCAGGCTGTGGATTCTCCAAATTCCACATAACATCTGCCTTCGTCAGAGATCATGATAAAGCACACTGGTGCCCGTGACCCTGTACTACGTTAGAGAGAGATTTACAAAGTTTTAGTGTCAAGGAAGTTGATGTGGATAAAACAAAATCCAAAATCCAGGAAGGGCAAGATATTTATTTTAATAAGCCACGTCCATGCCCTACTGCGAATGCTGGGCTCTCCATCATCTAACAAACATGAAATAAATCTGTTGAGGAAGTTCTAAAACAGCACTCATTCGCTTTACCCACCCCTGCTCAGCAAGGAATTTCACTGGCTTAAAAAATAAACAAGGAAAAACAGACACCAAAAAAATGACAAAAATACATAGTTCTTTGATATTCTTTGATACATGGCTGCTTAGAGACAAAACAATTCAATCAGCTACATAAACAAATCTCACAATCCTCACTTATGCTCAAACCATGCTCTTAAGATTACAAAGATTTAATTTGTGCACAAGAAAAAGCAAGTATACTCCAAATGGTAAGTATTCGTGATTTAAGGAATCTCATTTTAAAAACAAAATTATCCCAGGATACAACTGACTTCTATTAAGCCAACCATCAGGTACAGGACTAAATGTACACTTGGTAAAAACACAAACTAAAAACTGAGTCTACTATCAATTCCAATTCCCTAAAAACGCCTCGATGGACACACTTGAAGCCCTGACTTGGGTGGGGCAAAGGCAATATATATATAACCTAAACATTTGTACCCCTGTAATATGCTGAGATTAAAAAAAGAAAAAAATTAGTATAATTTTGAGAATAAACTTTATTCATTTAAAGTGATTTTGAAGTGTTGCTTTTATGAGTCCTTTTTCTAAAGCTACTTTCCACTACGTGATTTGATAACAAATCTAAAACTACTATAGTGGTGATATATAAAGGAGAGATGTAAGGCAACATTCTCTTTTTAATAAATCAAATAACATTAGGGATGATACTAGTAACCTTTATTTTAGAAGATATTGAATCTATTACTACAGATATATTTTCCCTCACTCTGCTTATCTTAGCCACAATTTGGGGTCTTTTTACTTATTTGTTTTCAAGTCTGTATTTCAGTGCAAATAAAAAATAGTTGCTTTTTATGATTAACTTCAGTTGTTTTTCTTAGGGTAATATTTCAATATTCTATTCACCTTTAAAATTAACAACATACACTGTGACACTAAAGAAATCATCTGGATTGTATTTTGGAGGCAAAAAGCAAAGCTCTATCAAAAAGGAAGGTTCTCTTCCTGGGCTGCTGTTCTTACCTGTGAGCACACAGGGATGCTGCTGACAGGGAAACACCCTTTCTGTCCCCAACAAGATCATCCCATGCCCTGGCCTGAAGGGAATGCCGAGGTGGTGGCAGATCTCATTTTTAGAACCCACAGAGCTTACAGTAGGAGCACAATAAACTTCAGTCCAAAGCCTTCTGGTTTTCGTTTCATTGTGTTTTGATTGTCAAGATACAATAAAAAACCTGTGAGCACATGAATCTTAAGAAGTATGAGAACTGGCACAAAATGCCACCTCCCTACCCCCAGGCAGCTGTTTCAGGCCCAGTCTGTTGGAGCACCAGGGTAGCAAGGGATTCAATGCCAGGATGACAGCTCTGGGACGCTTGCGGGGCTTTCTCCACTACAGGGTCACTTCCTGGTCACCAGAAGCTGTGCCGGGACAGCAGGAAACCAGCCTGTGGGCACAGGCCTTCGACCCAAATCCTTCACTCAAGTACTATCAAAAGACGAATCGCACTGCAGTAAACACGATGAAAGTTAAAGCGTCCAAAGCACTAACATCAACCCACCCATCCCCAACATGCATCGAAGCCCATAAAGTACTATATTTCTCATGTGGAATATTTCATTATTTTTCATTTGTTAATATATGGAACTTAACCTCTGAAAGCTTTAACTGTAGAATGATCAGTACCTCCTGGAGCTAAATGGTGGAAGGTGGTTGGCACAGCTCTTGACGCAGTGAGTGCACAATAAACGTTAGCTATCACTATTCTTTCTTTCTATTTCCTTTGTGTCCCCAAAAGCTTCTAGGTCAAGCTACGTACACAGCAAATAGCATCCAAAACCATGAAAAGGAATTTAGCAATGTGTATCTGGTAACATTTTATATAAATTTTGGACAATACAAGTCCTTACTACTGACACTTTTTTTCCCTATGATGAAGGTTTATTATTATTTCCATCTTACAGATGGGAAAGCTGAGGCACAGAAAGGTTAAATAATTTGCTCAAGGTTGTACGGCGAGAAGATCGCAGACATTCAAACCCATGTGGTCTAACTTCAAAGTCCGTATTCTTAATCAGCATGCTCTGCTGTTTATGAAATATATAGTCAGTCCTCACTTAATATCATTGACAGGTTCTTGGAAACTGCACCTTTAAGTGAAATGACATATAATGAAATCAATTTTATCAGAGATTAATTGATATAAACAAGAGTTAAGTTGCCAGCAGTCGTAGTGGCAGTGGGTTCAATCAAGGAACAAACGTTTGCAAATCGGAAACTGTCAGGAGCACCTCTGACCTCCGCGCAGCTCAAAAAACAACAATCACAAATACAGCAGCTTGCTGAGCACCTTCATACCACGTGGTTTATTGTCACACATTTGTATGATTATTGTGGACTTGACAAATTTTTATTTTACAATCATTTGTATTCATTCATTTTCCAACGCACTGACTCCAGTTCAGGGTCATGG
>CAUYSK010106733.1:0-44762 GCA_963575035.1 Avahi laniger
TAGTCCCAGCTACTCGGGAGGCTGAGACAGTAGGATTGCTTGAGACCAGGAGTTTGAGGTTGCTGTGAGCTAGGCTGACGCCACGGCACTCGCCCCAGGCAAGAGAGTGAGACTCTGTCTCAAAAAAAAAAAAAAAAAAAAATTCTTTACTCAGAACACTAACTAAAATAATAAGTTATAATAGGAATATTAGCACAATTCAATCTCTATTGGCATTTGCACCCATCGGTCAGTCAGTCAATGCTTAAAGGCCTGAAAACTCCGGCTCATGTGTCCTCCTATAGGATGTAGATACTTACCTAGATTCATTTCCAACAGAGAACAATTCCATCAAAACTAAAAATCTGACCTAGGGATCTAACCTATTGTATTACCTTGTTCCTCTTCTTCTTCCTCTCCCTCCTCCCACTCACTACACACACAATTTTTCTTTTTGTTTTTTTTAGACAGAGTCTCGCTCTGTCATCCAGGCTAGAGTGCCGTGGCATCAGCCTAGCTCACAGCAACCTCAAACTCCTAGGCTTAAGCGATCCTCCTGCCTCAGCCTCCCAAGCAGCTAGGACTACAGGTGTGTGCCATCACGCCTGGCTAATTTTTTTATTTTTAGTAGAGATGGGGTCTCGCTTTTGCTCAGGCTGGCACAATTTTTCTAAATGCAGGGAAAGATGCACTCTGCACTCTCAGCTTCCTCAGACAGCTAAACATTGTGGAAAATGCAGCAGTTCTGGAAACAACTAAACCAGCCCACTATTTTCCCTAAAGTAAGAACTTTCTGCAAGATTTTCACTATATTTTAAGGTCTTCATGTATTGATCAGGCTTTATCTTTAGTTGTGAGAGAGTTCGTGGTAGGAGAACAGACTGTAATGGGCATCTACTTTCCACCAGCGAGAGACTCCAAAGCACGGACTAGAGCTCCTGGAATATAAAGCAATTAGTTGACCTCCCATCATGTGAAGTTCTGGGCCCTTACTTAATATCACTAAGCCTCGACCCTGGCTTAAATCCAAGCCAGCACTCATTTAATACACGTGCTCTTGGAGCCAAGACATCTGTGTGTTATAATGACATGCAAGTTACAAAGGAGTGTTTATATCTCACTTTAGTATAATGTGAACATTTAACCGTTGCAAATCAGCTTTCTATAATGACTAGTCCTTACTTAAAGGATTTATTATATTTCCAATTAAAGTCCTTAGCAGTGTACAACAAATTTATATGAACTGATTAAGCTGTTCATTAAGGCAACTCCAGAAGTACTATGAAGATAAGACAGTAGCTAGACATGTTGGAAAACAGAAGAAAATTCAAAATAATCTACCATGTAAAATAACTATATTGTATTTGGCTACTTCCAAATAACTCTTCTCATTTTTATCTCCCTAAACAATACAGTTATCATCCTTCAAAACTGACAATGAAATAAACAGTTATAGGCCAGAACAGAATTATCCTCTTGCTATGAGGAGCTATCAAGATACAGACTGATTTGGATTTGGGGAAGTACTTCTCTAAGCCCGCATCTAAAGGCAGTAATGGTGGTGGCCATCTCTATTTGGTGATCTTAGTGAAATACAGATGTGCAAGGTCATATCCTGACCCCACCCCAATACAGTGCACCCCTGGTATCACCCTTCAAAATGACAAGCTGAAATTTTGGCCAGAGTTGCCTCAGGGTGAAATAAGAGGAAAGTAATTATCTTTCAAACCAGAGGAGGTAATGGGAAAGGTCATTTCAGAGGTCAGAGCACCAATTCAAACAGCTCATCAATTCAAACACCTTCAATGATTTTTAAAACTATTTGTGGTGAGCACAGTTTGAGCTCTTTGTTTCTGTAACTCATAAACCTCTGCTGATAACTTTTTTTCTCAGGCATTCACTTTACGGCCTTAAACTTGTCTCAAGTAAAGTAACTTTTTAAAAGTTATAATCCATGTTCACACAGAAGGGGTCTGGTGTCATATGTAACCCATTTTGGCTTGATTATAAATCCATGCATGCTAACAAGACTATCAGAGAATGGCAAGATGGACTCCTTACAGGTCAAAATGCAGAATCAACAAGTTATTTTAAATATTTTTTTAAATGATGAAAAGTGCATGATTATGTGTAACATGGCTTCCAAACTGAAGTAAAATGTCAAGGCTCTTTGTAGCTATATAGGTTATTTTACACTGATCATTAACTTTTATATGTAGTTCTATGTGGTATTAATAAAAGTGTGTAAAAATTGATATATTATCCTTGGGAGACAATTTTTTAAGCACGGAGTCCATAGGGAAGAATAATATAGGGGCTTCCAGGTAGGAGTGAGGGGCAAGGGAGACAGGCTATCTGGATTTAGGAGAATCCCAGTAACAAAACTAGTCCTCCACTAGCCAAGCCTCAGAATATGCAGGAATGAAATTTTCCATATTTCTCTGTATGAACCAGCAGACATAATGACAAGCAAGTCTCCTTTCCCATCTCCATCTTTGTATCAAACAAAAACCAAGTAACTCTGGTGAACAGTTACAGATTGAAGGGTTTGGTTATTAAGGTATTTGGCTTAAAACAAGTTCCATTTTTACCAAAACCAATCTCCAATTCATAAATTCCTGGTAATACTGCCAGGTCTACTACAAAGTAATCATAATTTTTCACAGAAATGAGTACATGATCTACCCATTTATCCATATACAAGGTGTGACAGTAGAATAACGAGACCAATTCCATAAGCCAGTCATAAAAACCAATTCCATTAACTTTTCTTACATGACATATAAGACGCCAAATACGCTTTATGTTTCCAATAGACTTCCTTAGTTTTCAAAGCTATTTCTTAGGAGTATTTTTTTTTTATTTCTGCCTATATTTACACAGTGTGAAAGTTGGACAAGGACCAATGCAGGTGATAGCAGCTTATAACTCTAACTAAACCTGGGTTAACTAAAGAAATCTGATAAACATCAAGCTAATGAGACAAATAAAAGTGATCACGTTATTCTGAATGTGTACCTTCTTTGAGGGACAATAACCCTCAAACGTGGTGTATTTACAGATGAGCTTCCCATCATCATCTCTGTTGATTTATGAGGTGCTAATTACTTTCTCCTTCTCAATCAGAAGAAAATAATAATGGACTTGCTTCCATTTTAATCAACTGTAAAAGTTTAGCTTGCTATTTCAAAAAAATTTTCTGTAATATTAGTAATATTCACTCCCTCCAATTCCACTATAAATTTAATAATTTGATGAAATGTTTCCAAAGTACTTCAAATATATGCCATTGATACTTTCGTGAGAACATTTGTTTTAAAAAGTTCATATTTGTATTCTGTATATACCTTACACACCACAAACCACACTGCTCTGTCTCTGCGCTTCACATTACATTCTGAATCATGCAAACTATTGTTATCTTAATCTCTTTCCTGTTCTTTGACAAACATAATACAATAATTAGTATCAAGGGCTTTTAAACCAAGAGTTCATGGATTCATGTGTCAAATTGACTGATGTGGAAATTTCTTAAAAGTATATGCCAGGGATGGATGAAAACATTCCCGTAATTGACAGGCAATCTTTGCACTGAGATAACGAATCCCTTTAACACATCCTGAACTTTCTGAGCCCCACAAAAGATGAGTCCCAGTCTTGATAATGAATTCTTAGGAAACAAATCAAATCAAAAAGGTAATGAGATAAAATAAAAGTCATCAAAGCACACATTAGTTCCAATTGAATAGGCTAATAACCATGTGAATATTAACCTCCTGATACAATAGAGATATTACAGATATAAAGGCAAATGTGGGTTTTCAAGCCTCAGGCTTTACTAACCAGAATACTCAAGATCTCAAGAAGAACACTCTAAAGGAATATATATAATTTATGTAGTAATAATCCAAAATATCATGAAATGACTAATTACATTAAATTTCCACAAGCTATTATTGTGATTTTCATTTTATGAATAGATGCATTAAAGGATTGTTTCTTCATCATAAATTTTTTGAAAGTCGATCTGGTGTCCTGCCTCAGTTTGTACCTGGCTCCCTCTGAGCCCTCATGCATATGGTTTCCAGGATTTGAAAGGCTTTTCCGTTCTTTTTGCCAAACTACAGCTCATCCTTTCCGCAAAACACAGGTTAAGCATTCACTAAATAGGGAGAACTCCTGGATTAACTCCACTCCAGCCTATTTTGATAATTCTTTCACTCTGTTTTTCACCACAATTAGATGTTCTGCTTGTTCTATGATAATCTGTATCCACTTAATTATTACTTTTATACTTAGTAATTTTTTCCATTTAAAGATTCTTCTATTTTTATTATTTTTGTTGAAGTGTGCATAAAATGCACAGATTTTAAATGTTCAGTTCAATGAGTTTTGGCAAATGCATACACCTGTATAACTAACACCCCACTCAAAATATGGACCATTTCCATCACTCTACAAAGTTTCCTCATTTCTTTTTCCAGTTAATCCCCCTCCCTTCCCAAAAGCAACAATTCTTCTCACTTGTATTCACGTAGATGATGTCAATTAATCAAATTATAAATTATATCACTATCACACTGGTATATACCACATGCTTGAATGCTGCTAATGTTTTCTTTTGTTGTTGTTCTTAGACAGAGTCTCATTCTGCTGCCCAGGCTAGAGTGCCATGGTGTCAGCCTAGCCCACAACAACCTCAAACTCCTGGGCTCAAGCAATCCTACTGCCTTAGCCTCCCGAGTGACTGAGACTACAGGCATCCGCCACCATGCCTGGCTAATTTTTTTTCTATATATTTTTAGTTGTCCAGCTAATTTCTTTCTATTTTTTTAGTAGAGATGAGGTCTCGCTCTTACTCAGGCTGGTCTCGAATTCCCTGAGCTCAAATGATCCGCCTACCTCGGCCTCCCAGAATGCTAGGATTACAGGCGTGAGCCACCATGCCTAGCCACTAATGTATTTTTATTGTTCAAATTTCATCTACTC
Source organism: Avahi laniger (assembly GCA_963575035.1). Taxonomy (NCBI): domain Eukaryota; kingdom Metazoa; phylum Chordata; class Mammalia; order Primates; family Indriidae; genus Avahi; species Avahi laniger. The sequence goes on from CAUYSK010106733.1 coordinate 4,969, forward strand.
CTCTGGCTCACAGACTCTAATTTATAGGCAGGGCTGCTTGTTGACCTACTAGTCTAACAAACAGCCTATTTGAACAAAAGGTGTACTAATACACAGAGTCACACTTCTTGATTAGGTAACACAGGTAACCTGGTCTTTGAGAATATTACTGAGCTATTCTAAACAAAATAAAAATTAAGCACTAAAATCTTAACTCTTAAATTTCCACGGCAAGTCACATTCCTCATCTCAACCAATTCTCAACAGTCTTTCGAAGTAGGCAGGGGCAAGTGGCAGTCTCAATTTAGAGATAAGGAAAAGATTCAAGTAGAAATCGACTTGCTCAAAATCACTCTACAGATTAACTTGTGGCACCAGGATTTGATTTCATTTCATTTCATTCCTCATCTCACTATCTCAGGCTACTTGTACACAAAGAAAGAGCTGACTCATGTTCAAAATTCAATTTCCTTGATTATTCTCTGAAAATTCATATGTTGCCCTCGTTGTTCAATCTCTAGCATAGTGCTGAGCACTGCTAAAGCCCAAAGACACTGCTGTGTCCAAAGTCATTTTACTTCTTTCTCACTTCAGCTAGATAAGAAAACACCAGACTGCCAGATTTGGATGGTTTTACTTCATTGCACTTCTCTTTGAAATCTCTTGGGTTCATATGAGCTTGACCTACCTCATCCAATGGTATATACTGATGGACTCTGGAAGTTTTCCATATTCAGAAGTTTCCCGTGTCTCTCTACCATCAATTAACATAGTGTTTTGTAATTCAGTAGGTTTTTAGGTTCTTGATAAATGATTTATTTAGGAAGGAAATGCAGAATTCTGGCAGCTTCCCTTTATTGGCCTCAAACCCGAAGGCACAGTCTTAATAAAAGGGAAGGCAGCCCCTCAAAATTGGGAACTATGGCCATTGACGCTGCATGTGCTATGCAGTAGCAGCCCCACCAAGCAGCATCCCACGTTTAATAATCTTCATGTATAAAAAGCTGTAAGACATTTATGGATAAATAATCTATCCTTTCTTCAGAAAACAAAAGCCACTAGGAGAATAAGGATGAAAATTATTCTATGTTGAACTGTGAGCATACTGACACCATGTATTGATGAGGGCAAAAAACACCAAAAGAATGGTAGGCATCATTAAGAAGAATATTGATCACACTAATATCTCATATTTGTACGGTACTTTAAAATTTACAATGCACTTTCAAATAAATTAAACTACATAACTCTATGAGATTAGTTTTATTATTTCCATCTTTTATTGGATAAAACTATGGCTTAGAGTTCTTACATGAGTCTTTTCCAAGATCAAGAGTTTTATGAGTCTTTTGAATGATCAAGTAGCCAGAAAACTGCCAATCCTAAAGTCTAAAAGTCTTTGTACTATACCACCAGAAAACATTATCTTATTTCACATCACATTTCCCCTGGTATACCCAGAACTGTTCTGGACAAGTAACTCATGCAAAACCTAAACACTAAGTTTGATCTCACTTGCCTTGCCTATCTCGCAGCCAATTCCTTGTGCCCTACTCCAGGTATTATTAAAAGACTAGAGAAGGGCCAGGCACGGTGGCTCACACCTGTAATCCCAGCACTCTGGGAGGCCAAGGTGGGAGGATTCCCTGAAGGCAGGAATTTGAGACCAGCCTGAGCAAGACTAAGACCCCATCTCTATTAAGAACAGAAAAATTAGCCAGGTGTCATGGCACATGCCTGTCGTCCCAGCTACTCAGGAGGCTGAGGCAGGAGGATTGCTTGAGCCTAGGAGTATGAGGTTTCAGTGAGCTATGATGATGTCACTGCACTCTAGCCGGGGCAAAAGAGCAAGACTCTGGTGGGAATGGAAGGAAAGGAAAAGGAGAGATGGAGGAGAAAGGAGGGAGAGAAGGGAGGAGAAAAGAGGGAGAGGGAGAAAGGGAAGGGAGAAGAGACTAGAGAGGAAGGTGCTCCTTTAAGAAGTGATAAGAAAGAGGAAAAGTGGATATGGGCACAGCATTATAGAGACAGGAAGGCTGAAATAATGAAAGCTGGGGAAAAATATGTAGAAATCTATGTAATCAAGGGTAGCATAGAAAAGATAGTAACAGTTCTCCCCAAATAATATAATAAAATGAAATTCTTTGAAACTCAGACCTAAGTCCATTTGATATATAAGCAAAAAGTAGTAAGAGCTCACATAATGACTCTAAAATCAAAACACACCACTCCAGAGCACCCCAAGGGAAAATTTCTGCAAGAAACAAATGAATTCAAAAAGAGAAGAACAAATATAAGAATAGCAGGGCCATGTGAGTGGCAGTAAGAGAAGGTAAAATAGTGCTTCCCATCTGGTCCAGGAAAAATACAAGTGCCAGGCCTAGCATGTCATTCATACCTGAAGTGGCCTCAGGCTTTAGGGCTGGATTGTCCATAACGATTGCTCAAGAGAACAGGTATTTTGGCTGTTTGTAAATCGGTTCAAAGCTTGAAAGTTCTGTTTTCATTTTTGGTGACTTACCTACCAAAGCACTGGTAGAATGACAAAAATCCTTCATGCACCTACCAAATGTGATGAACTAAGGTCAGAAGAGACTCTGTTAGCTTTAGTCATCATCAACTTGATGAACTAACTGTTCCAATGAAAACAGAGGATAACACTGTATGAGAAAATTTACCTGCTTGGGGAAATCAATACCCTGTGTGTCTTTTTTTCAGCATTGTGTTCTTGAGATTGTTTTAAATGTTGACATATGTAACCATGATTCTTTCATTTTAACTGCTCTCTTAATATTGTCCCCATTTGTACTCCTACAAGTAGTGTGCAGGAAGTTGTCATTGCTCCACATACTTGCCAACATTATACCTTATCAGACCTTTTCTTTTTCTTTAAAAATAAAATGGAATTTCACTGTGGGATTCAATTCACATTTCTTCAATTACTATCAAGGTTAAGCATCTTATGTTTTTTGGCTGCTTACATTTTCTCTCTTGGAATTTTCTACACATACTCATTGCCTAATTTTTCTATTGGATTTGTTTTTCTTATTTATGTGGGATTCTTTACATACTCATTTGTTGGTAGAATGAACTAAAAATATCTTGTCTTAATTTTGTTTATAGTTTCCTTTGTTATATAAAAGTTATATTTTAATTTAGTCAAATTTGACAAGATTTTATTTTAAGGGTTGGCTGTGCTTTTTATAACTTGTTTAGGAAGTCCTTCTCTACCCTAAAGTTATAAAGATATGCTTCTCTCTTTTCTTAGAAAAGCTATACCTTTCCCATTTAGGTATTTAATTTACTTAGAATTTATTTTTGTTTATGGTATGAAGGATCCAGTTGTATTTTTTATACATAGACAGCCAATTGGTTTAGTTCTGTGACATTTTTAAAATAAAAAACAACACAATATGTTTATTGTGGCATTTATCACCAGGTATTATTGAATATAATGTGCTTTTTTACATTTTATTGCCAGTGGATTTGAATTGCTAAAGGAGAGAGTCTACGTATTTTTCATTTCTGGTTTTCAAAATCTAACACCATGTCCAGCAAAAATACTGAATGTATTATTTGTAAAAGCTGTTCTTAAAGATACACCTAAAACATACAAATAGTTATCTAGGCAGCTCTCACTTCCTGTGCAGTAATCCTCAATGTAAATCAATCTGTCTCTAGCTAAAGAATTCATGTAAAATTCAAAAGAATTTTCCCAAAGAAATTGAAAATAAGTCTGACAGACATCACTCTGATGTTTCTCTAAATATCCACTAAAAATACCCTGGAGTTAACCTGATACAGCGCTTGGTTTTATTCAGTGAACACCGTCATGTCACTGTTTAGAAAGAAGAGCAGTGTGGGAGCGGAGATGTCAGCCACATGGCCTTTCACAAAGTGCAAGCCTTGCTCTGACTCTAAAGAGGTTAATGCCAAGGCAAGCTTCGGTTTATCCCAATTCAATTTATCTCAACAGAAATAACCTGAATTAGATGGTTTCTAATTATCCTTCCAGACAAGGCTTAAATATGTGAGATGGGCCTAAAGCAGAGACAAGCTTGTGATGGACAGAGATAGATTCCAGAAGGCTGGTCCAATTGACACTTAAAAGTTGTAGGCTGTTTCTTTTTCCTTTATTTAATCCCTGGTATTTTAAATCATATATTAAATTTCCTCACTCACGTGCAAATCTCACCACCAAATTCATGTTAAATAAATTATGTCACAGTTACAAGTCGAGTTACACAGAAATGATCTCAGACCACCAATGCTTTATAACTTGAATGTTTTATATAGTATTTCATGTTTAAGTCAATTCAAAATAATTTGGAAACATTTATCTGGCATTTATTAACAATGGGGACACTTACTAATACTTAGGGGTATCATTGAAGAAGACAGGCCCTCTCCATTAAACAGTTCACAGCTTTGTTAACAGATCTGTAGTCAAATGATTGCAATAAACGCCATGGTCAAAGTAGATCTAAAAAGCTGTGATGACAAAGAGAACAGCCTACCTTCAAAGGGAGTTAGCAATGGAGTTGAGTCTTAACAAACAAATCGATCTTAAACAATTTCAGTGACTCCAACACCTTTGGTTTGACTTGAAAAATGAATGTTTTTATTCATTATTTCTAGAATGAGAGTTTGAGATTATAAATCATGTAAGTACAAGTGCCAATGATATAATCCTTAGGAAACTAACTTTCTGAGCAATGATCATCTGAAGTTAAAAGTTAGATGATTCAAAGTTGGGACACTGATCAAAGGAATATTATATCAATAATTAATAATAACACAGTAAAATTTTTAATCAAGGAGCATCTTTCATCAAGTACACTATAACACACTTATTCCATAATGCAAAAATATGATCTAAGTTCACATCAATCACAATAGTGACAACATACGTTTCTGCTACAGGGTTCCCATAGCTCTAGGATTCAGGAAGTAGTTAAGCAGCAAAAAGACAGTAGGTGATGGCGAACCAAGAATTCTTGCTTAAGTCAAGCAGCCTTGAACCGTAGTGGCTCCAGCTTCAGTGCTGCTTAGAAGTTAAAGGGATGGCTTGTTTCGAAGCTGCGCTTGCACAGCACTTCGTATCAAAGACTACAAACGTGTTAACTCTCTGTATCAAAGAATTGGGAAAGGCTGTTGAGGGCCATGGGAGGACTAAAGCCACCTATCCCAAGTGAACACTTGGTGCTACCTCTGGCCCAAGAATGTGCTACTAACTCTTCACAGTACCCTTGTTTCACTGTGAGGAGCAGCCAAATGATACTGATAATTCTGAGCACTTAAGTTTTCACACATCAGAAGCACAACAGACCAAAAACTCAGTGTCACAAGAGAACACATCAAATCCTCTTGGAACCAGTTGAATGGCTGTTATGGAAAATATATCTCCATAATGAATATGCACTGCTATTTTGTGAGTATCATCTTTATTATTATGATTCCTGCAAGTGAGACAAACTGGTTCCAACAGCTGCAAGCACAGGATGTTGCCAATCCACATACTAAGATTGGTATTATATTTAATTCAGTATCTACCAAAGCATCTATATTGCAAGGGAAGGACAAAAACATTTTTGAAGGCATTACTTGTCTGAGTGCTGCAAGCTTAAGGGATTTGGTTCCTTTCAATAGAGTTCTTAGTCTAGCCCTAACCTCCACATATTTTACATACAAGGACAAGAAAGGAACAAACTTTTACTAAGGAGCTTTTATAAATGGGGCATTTCACTCATTATTCCATTAAATCTTTTAGGTAATGTCATCTCATTAACAGATGAGAAAACTGGTACTTAGAAAGTATCAAGAACTTGACAAAGGTCATACAGCCAATAAATTTTATAGACAGAATTTTTAAATGACTCCAAGTACTCTGCTGTTTCCTGTGCCTCCTTCTTCCCTCCTTTCACCATCAATAAGAAGCTTACCAATGCAGAAACTAAAGAGAAGTACTCAAGTAGAAAGAGTACCAATCAAATGACCTCAAAATGCAGTATGTATTATGGGTCTAAGCTTTAGGGTTACTTTATAATGCTATAAAGACAGAGTTCCTGCCAGCTTGGGCTGAGGAATAGAAATCATTATTCTATTCTTTATAGAGGAGGTAGGATTTCCCAATAGGAAAATTCTATTTCCTATTGGGAAATAGGAGGCAAGACATTCCTTAAAATGTCTTGTGATAGGAGACTAAAATGAAGTAATGGAGTTACAACACTCTAATTAAAACATTTCCTTTGGACCTAGTATTTTCTGTGTATTTTATGAGATGAAAGCTGCAATATTACATTAAATTCATATAATATCATGTCATGACTCTCATTGCACATTTTAGACTCCATTCCTTGAGAGCCAGTAAGTAAATGAGCAGGTATGTTATTTCAAAGGTAACTTGTCTTGATTAAATTATCTAGACTTTAATTTTGGCATAATTATAAATAGAACACTAGGCCACAAAATGGTTCTATGAGTAAGGTAAAAACACAGGCAAAACACAATAAAATCTCAGTTATTTATAAAGCAGGCGACAGAAGCTCTAATTTTTCCACAGCGACTTACAGAACTGTTCTTATCTGTCTGAATGCTCAGATCCACGCCATATTTCCATTCCTATGCATAGCTAAGGATCTAGCAATTTAAATCATCAAAAATTACATGCCCACAAAAGATGGTCCACCAAAATGCGAGCCAGCTTTTAGCATTAGAAAGCTATCCACTGAGTTGCTTTGCTTATTTTAGTAATCTAATGATGTCCTATTCATCTATTTTGATGAATATATTACTGAAAAGACAGATATACATTACATCAGAAATGACTACAGCAACATAAGCTAAAACACGCAGATTGTAATTTTTTTTTTAAACCAAACAGGAGATAATGGTTCATTGTTTTTGGAAAGTTGTTTGGCAATACACATCAGGAGCTTTTTAAATGTTTATATGCTTTGTCCCAATAATTTCATTTCTAGAAATGTATCCTAAGAGAATAATCAGATATATGGTCAAAGATTTATAAACAAGGATGTACATCATTATTGGTAAAATAAAACCATGGAAAATATAAATATTCAAAAATTAAGAATGGTTGAAAATGACATAATAATATGAACAATTATTACAAATACATTAAAAATTAATGTTTAAAAATGTTAATACATGGCAAAATATATATCATATAATGCTTAAAGAAGTAAGTGTTCAAAACTGTGCATATACCTAAACTTAACTTTTTAAGAAATAAAAAAAAGACTAGAAGGCAAAATCACCATGTTAATAGGGTAATGAAATTACAGATGATTTTATTATCATCCTTATATATTTCCAATTTTTATACATTCCAATTTTTTCAAATTTTGTAAAATGATTATTTATAAAATAAAAATTATTTAAAAGGTTATGTTTACATCAGCCTCATATTAGCTTTTTACTTCATTACAGTTGACGCCAACAAAATAAAAAGATACACTCTACAAAAGAAGTCTCTTTTATGAATGTGAAACAAATGCAAAACAGGACAAGCTGATCCAGAAAGCTTTTGACATAATTGTACCTCTTTAGACAGAATACTAAGGCTGATAGCACTAATGGAATGAAACCAGAATGGCATGAATAATACATTGCTTGCACTAATCAATGTTACAATGTTACAAGCTGATGGAAAATAGATGCTCAGAGTAAAAAACAGAGGAAGAAATTTCAAATGCAAGTACAGTACAGCAATCCATCTAATATCTCTCCTGGATCAGGGTATGGGAGAATTGTTGTAACTCTGCCAAAAGAATGCAAAATCAATAACAACTGTTGCTTTCTCACTGCCAAATTGTGTTCTACCAACAGTGTATCAGAGGAAATACATTATACAGATCACTGTGATTGAAGGTAAATTATTGATTAATATACACGTGTTTTCATGTAACTATGTATATCCATCAACAAAAGACTTGTGAAACTAGGAAATATAAAATTTTAATTGCCCCATCTCTGCAATTAGTATAAAATTATATGCCATATGTTAAAACAACAAACGTAAAACATATAAAAGAGCTAATTATAGCTCGCATTATCCATATTCCTACATCAACGATCTTCTAGCATGTGGCACTGGAGGAAATGATTCAGATTTTAGCTTCTAGGTAAAGTGTCTAAATGATTGATGGAACATGCCTCATGAAATACAAAAGCCCTCTCTTATTCACATATATGTCAGTTCCTTTTCAACTGAGTATCTGAATTATAGACTAGATCAGTGCCTCAAGAAAGAATGAAGGGCAGAGGATACTAGCAGGTAAAAGGCCCCTTAACTTTAAAATCCTGCAAGGGAAACTCTTAGGGCATAGCACTCCACATCTGATATAAATGGGCAAAAATATCTTGAAAAAAGGAAATGCATACTTATCATAAAAACTTGCCTAGGGATGCTCATAAATAACTGTTCTGTAGTTTGATAATGATAAAGTTTTTATTTCGAGTCATCCTCCATTTTGAATAATAACATACAAATTTAATTTTCCACAGGCATTTTTCCTGCTAAATTCTTTCTTCTAAAACAACAAAGAGAAAAAAAAATCTTAATAGTTTAATACTTTAACCTAATGGCCCAAAAAAACACCTTGACTCAGATGATATCACCTAGTTTTCTATGGCACCATTAGGTTTATCATATAAGAAACAGAAAATTTATAAAATCACATTATGATGAAATTACACTGCAAAATAAAGATTTTTGAGAGTAATTTAAGAAAAAAATTCCAGGATCAGAAGCAGTGGCTCATGCCTGTAATTCCAGCACTGTGGGAGGAAGAAGTGGGAGGCAAGCCTAAGGCCAGCAGTTGAAGAACAGTCTGGGTAATAATTAAAAAAAAAAAAAAATTAGCGAGGCAGAGTGGCCCATTCCTGTAGTTTCAGCTACTCGGGATGCTGAGGTAGGAAGATCACTTGAGTGCAGGAATTGAAGGCTGCAGTGAACTATGATGGCACTACTGCATTTCAGCCTGGGCGACAGAGTGGGACCCCATCTCAAAAACAGAAAAAGAAAAAATTCCTGACACAAATGTTTGACAAACTAGAATGAGTTTCTTGGGGATATTATAAAATATTTTTCTTTGGTGTCCTTACAAGTACATGTATAAGGGACTTTTCAATTAACGTGGTAGCTAGCAACTTTGCTTGATTTGTTCTTTTCTATTTCAATGTTAATTCCCTCAAAAACATAAAAAGATGCCCAGTTACAAAGCAGTGCAAAGTAAGAATATTCATCAATTATCTACCATATGTGAGGAGTAATTTCTATTAAATATATGGCTCTGCCTCTTAGTCTATTCAGGCAACTACAGCAAAATATCATAAATTGGGTGACTTATAAACAGAAATTTATTTTTCACAGTTCTGGAGGCTGGGAAGTCCAAGATCAAGGTGCTAGCAATTTAGTGTCTGGTGAGGGTTTGCTTTCTGGTTAACAAATGGCACCTTCTATCTGTGTCCCCAGATGGTGGAAGGGCCAAGGCAGCTCTCTGGGGCCTCTTAATAAAGGCACTAATCCCATCCTTAAGAGCACCACCTCTATGACCCAACTGCCTCCCAAAGGCTCCATCCTCTAATACCATCACATTGGTGATTCAACATATGGATCTGCAGGGAGGGGAGCACAAACATTCAGACAACAGTAGGCTCTGAAAAGGAGAGCCAAGATTGGCAGAGAAGGCTGGACCTCCAAAAAAAGATTTCCACCAAAATCTACTGCCTTCACCTAATCAATAATCGACACCAACCCAGGCCTAGAATGTCAGCAGTGATTTCTTTATTGGACAGGAACTGTTTCCTCAGGTGAACTTCACCATTTCAAACCTTTCTCTTCCCCCTCCCAAACACCCATCAGCAACTCTCTTCCCATATTCATTCAGGAATGCAAATCTCAATTGTTCAACCAGCCAACAAGGGAGAAGTAAACATGCCCCATTACCTATGATCTAAACATTCATTTATTAACTATTTATTTAATTTCTACCATATATTAGACCCTGGTGAGCAAGAACAAGACTATCCCAGATTTTATTATATTTAAAATCCACATGAGATGGATAGACAAAAGAGGCAGAGACAGAGAAAACCATGAAGAATATATTCTAGAGTCTTATTTTTTCATCTACTGCTATTGACAAATAAGGAGCTAGAGTTCTTCAATTTGAGAAAAAAAAAAGAAAAAAAGAAAGTTCCCTCCACATAAGTGACCAGGCAACAAAAGTAAAATAAGACTTCTCATTCATCCAGGAGTATCACCCAAGTTTCCTATACATAGCAGACAGTTGTTGAGATACTATTACATACCGGCTATTTTCTAGATGCTGAGGCTATAGGAGAAAACAAGACAAAGCTGATGATCCTACAGAGCTTATATCTAGTGAGGACAGATACAATTATTAACAAATAAATTTGTTAACAAAGAAAAACATTTAGGAGAACTTATGCCCCATAAAGTCTTGGATCTTCTTTTTTTCACTGATAAATCCCAAGTTCCTAGAATCCCAAGTTCCTACAACAAATATTCCTCAATATTTGTCAAATGAATGAATGAATGAATGAATGAATTCCAGTTAGTTGGTTGCAGAGTGGCCAATACTGACTGCTATGTTTTTTAACTGTTCTTTTGTAATTGCTAAGCACCTATGTTCTTCTACTTGTTAACAGACCTAACCATGTGGATACAGGCCTAAACATGTGGCCCAGGTTGGACCCATCATGGTACCACTCTCCCTGGCGCAAGTAAGACCCACACTGCACTGATTTTTTAATTGACTTGATTTTGCGTGGAAAAGACAACTTCCTCCTGGGTCACAAGCTAATGAGGGCTCAGAGCTTCCTAAAGACAAGCCTTCCTTCCCATGGAGAAGCTGGTCTCAGAAAATAAAGCTCAAATAACTAAAAATTAAGAAAACTATAAGTATTTAAATTTTGCTATTTGGCAAGAAAAATTACTCTCCTAAACACTGTTGTGTCATAAGGAAATCAAAATTGAAATTACAGAATATTTGTAAAATCACAAAAATAATAAAGATAGGCACCGAGTGGTCAAATATCTACCTTCTAGGTACTGTGTTGTGAACCCTACACACAAAATTTAATTGAATTCATTCAGTCATTCACTTATTTTGGGATAGGGTCTTACTCTGTTGCCTGGCCTAGAGTGAGTGGCAACATAGCTCACTGCAACCTCAAACTCCTGGGCTCAAGCAATCCCCAGGCCTCAGCCTCTTGTGTAGCTGGGACCACATGCACACTTAATCATGCCTGGATAATTTTTTTATTTTTTATAAAGACAAGGTCTCGCTATGTTGCTCAAGCTGGTTTTGAACTCCTGGGCTCAAGCAATCCTACCACCTTGGCCTCACAAACTGCTAGGATTACAGACGTGAGTTACCATGCCTGGACTAAATTTATCTTTTATTTAGATCCTTAAAGTTAAGTATTAATATCATGCAATAAGTGGCAGGATCCTAGTGAAAGTCTAGCTGTGTCCTAAGCCTATGCTATTTTCACCAAACCATACTACAATGTCACTACTCTTAAATGTGGTATGTTGGCTAAGCTGTACTCAAAGACAAATTCATAGCCTTAAATGCCTTCAGTGTCCTAAGAAGAAAAAAGAAAAAAAATAAAAATAAATGATACAAACATTCAAGTTTGAAAAAGAAACAAAGCAAGCCATGGTAAGCAGGAAAAAAGGAGATTAAAAGATTCATGGAATAATGAATTAGAGTAACTTTGATAAATAATACTTCTGGTTAAATTGTTTTAAAAACTCCAAGGCAGAAAGCTATTCAAAGAGAGGGAGGGCAATATAAAATTAGGAAAGAAAAGGAGAGACAGGAAAAAATAAGGGTGGCATTTTAAAAAGAAACAAAAGGAAGGAAGGAAGGAAGGAAGGAAGGAAGGAAGGAAGGAAGGAAGGCAGGCAGGCAGACTACACATATGTCAATGTGTTCCAAAGCACGTTTCTCAGGTTCTACAGAAAGATAATAGATGATCCACCAAAAAAGTATTCAGTGTCTAAGTCTGGGAAATGCTGGACTAATTTCATAAGGTTTTTCCAGCACTTCTCCTATTCCTTAACCTGCTTATAAATGTTATTATTAATCTCCAGAAGATAAATTATTTGAGCACAGAATCATTTCATAGAATATACTCTTTAAAAATATTTCAATATGAAAACATGCATAAAATGTATTTACAAAGCTAGCCTAACACCAATGTCAAAAAAATCTCTAGCAAGTAGCACAACAGAGAAAAATCAATTGAAAACCACCATAATACCCTATAGAGGCTAATTAAACAACTATGTATAAACCACAAAACTATCAAGTTATTGTAGATCTGTATATTAAATATTATTCTCTCTTTGTTATAACTCCCACTGAGAATGAAGTCAAAGAAAGCAAAGTTTTTAATCCTTTGTCACTTGACATTGGAGGACAAGATAGTGTTGCAATTTTCCATCCTCAGCTGGGTTTCATTTAGATGAGGAATGTGGACCCTATAAAGCCAAGTCAATCATGTTCTTCAGTTTGAGGGGGTGGAGGAAGAGAGAGGAGAATAATTCTCTTCTGTTTTGCTTTAAAAATGTCATAAATATTCCCTTTACTTTGGACTGCGCTAAGTTCTGGAAACCCATAAAACACTAAGGTGTGAGAAAAGGATGTGCAGTAATCCATTTTGTCTATACTGGAACTGTCAATAAGGGTGGGTCTACTTTGGCAATAAAACACTTTTAAAAGCATAATAAAATATTTAAAACTATTGGAATTCAACATATTGACTCAATGGGAGATAATACCCTAGAACCACACCTGTCAAAAATCAGTTGCTCAAACATGACTAAAATCTATGCTAGTATTTACTTTCAGCATTTCATTTGTGTACAGTAGAGTGACGACATGCCCTGCTTTTCTGTGACAGTCTGGGCTATACCTGCTGTCCTGGTGCAGTTATTAATATTGTTCCCCTCTCCTCTCCAAAATGTCTAGTTTGAAATATAACTATATGGTCACCCAAAGCTCAACCCAAATAGTACCATTATTTTCATAAAACCTTACTTTGCTGGGGTTGGGGGAGCAGGAGAACCTTATATTGAAGTCATACACACAACCTGCATTCAAGTCATATCTTGGTTAATTATGTGACCTGGGAGAGATCACTTCCTTTCTGGTTATCAGTTTCCTCATGCATAAAATAAGAATAATAATAGTAACTAGTTCAGGGTTGTTACAAAGATTAAATAAGAAAATAGCCTATGCTTAGCATAGTAGCTAGTGTTTAGTAAATACTGTACAAATGCTAGCAAATAATATTATAACAACCACCTTAGAAGAGGTGAGTGATATGGATGATTATATTAGAAACCCCATGTAAAGTGCTTAGCAGAGTGCCAAGCATATCATACATGCTCAATAATATATATTTCCTTTCTTTCCCTAAATCTACAAGAGCTGTAGAACTAATGCTCTACCACAATTTGGTGTTTCATTATATAAATAGATATTCCATATCTGGAAAAATAAAGCATAGAAATGGACAGAAGCAAGATACAATTAATGTCTAGAAAATAAAACCTAAAAGGAAAGCTATAGGAACTTAGATTAATTGGCTCAGAAGAGCAAAATTGCAAGGAGATTCAATATTCTAGAATGTTTGGAAGGTGCTTGAATTTGGAGTCATGTTGTTGAACTGCCATTTTTTCCCACTCTTCATAGTTTTCCCCCAGCCACTCTATCCCTGTCCCATCCTAGTCTACCCAGCCGGAAGTAGACACATGCAACCTGAAGAGATGATCCATTTATATCCAAGTACACATTTCTGTATTTCCTAACCATCAAGAATTGTGAAGGGTCTAAGATTTTATTCTATTTACAAGCTAACAAGTTAATCTGCCATAGTTTTACCACTGCTTGCGAAGATTCAAGACTGTCGGGTTAGAGGCAAAGGATTTTACTACTTATAGCAATAGCAGTAGCCAGAATGTCAGCATTTGTGCTAGTCCTTGAGCCCAAATTCCCATGGTGCTGTGAAAAGTGTCGAGGTGACATCTGCACATGCAGTAGGTTGTATTACAGGAGAAGAACTCCGAGCTTAGGGAACCCAAATCTAATATAATGGTCAGAAAGCATGCCTAAACTTTGTCCTGGAAGGATCAATTGCCTTTATGATACTAAAGAGTCAACAACCTACCCTCTGTTCTGCAAGGAGATACTCTCTCTATCGTCCAAGGCTATTTACTGTAAAATATCCTTGGAAAGACAGTCCAGCACAAAGGCAGTCAGTGCTTCTGCTCACAAGATGTACAGAAATAAGAGACACCTGGACAGAATTGTTTCCCAACACCAACCAGAAACTCATAGAATATGCACCCCCGCTTCTCCCTTCTCCTTTCCCTCACATAGTGTTCTGTGCTTAGATAAATTAGGGAAATGGTAAACACAGTTTTTGTAAAAATTGTATTCAGAGCAGAACTTCGCAGAGCCTTTAATAACACCATGTGGCTTAGTGAATCTCCAATAGAAGCATATAGAATTTAGTGTTTCAAAACCCATTTTTTATAGAACATCTATTAATATCTCCCAGAGGAATATTCTTTGGATCACAGCTTGGGAAATCTGGGGAAAGATTATACCATATGCCCAATACCATCATTCTCTGTTGCACAAGGTTAGCTAATATTTTCCCATTTATTTCCTAAAATCGCAAATCCACAGGCCTTTATATAAAAAAAAATGCTTTTTAAAAGTATTAAATTTATAATCTGCATGTCCTTATTCATGGGGAAAAAAATCTATTAAATTATTGAGGGCAAAAAATGACAGAGTCCCTCCAAGCAACAGAACCCTTAAAAATAATTGAGATAATGTAAGTAAAGTACTTAGCACTAGCTGGCACTCAGTAAGTGCTCAAAAAATAGCAGCTATTATAAGTATTAGCCATTTTTATCGTGGTGCATTTACAGAACCCTCTTTGTTGTAGCACACTGAATTACTATAGGAAAGCTGGTGTGGCTGTAGTAACATTGGGTCATGACTAGTGATTTTTCCTTCCTAATTCTACTCCCGTACATTTTCCTACATGCAATGTTTCCATTCTCCTCATGCCAATATTTTATGCCACAAACTGGACCTTATGAACCTCTAGGTTTATTTCAGTCTAAATTTGATAAATGTTACCCAAAATCAGTCTCCCTCTTTGTTTTCTTTTAACGTAAAAAATTAGATCCACATTTGTTTGGAAAAACTAATTCAAAGTTCCTGTGTTTGTGCTTTCTTTAGTTTTTTCTCCCTTAACATGGTTGCCACTGAAAGGTCAAGCTGGAGCTCATAAGCAAGTGGCAAAAGACATTGGCTCAACACCAAAATAAAATATAGTGAGGCCTCCTTGGTATTTCAAAGCTAAGGCAGTATCAAGTTAGCTTGACTAGGTCCCAAAAGAGGTTTCTTAACTCCCACTTCTTCCAACCCTTCTCATGACAGTGCCGTTAGCGTCTGAGCCTTTTGAGCGGGGGAGAACTGACAGGCAAGCTGGCACCCGTTTTTACAAGGCATCCATCACTTGACCAGACCATCTCTCAAAAGTGTGCCTGTTTGTATTATCATCATGCTTTGAAATAATTAATGATCACCTACTGGATAAAATAAGGTCTCGGTAAAAAGACTTTAACAAGTGGATCTATTACCAGTCTCTAAGTTTAGACACAAAGTAGGAAAGGGAGGAGAACTTCTCCAATTATAGCAGAATGGGGAATAACAAAATGGCATAGAAATCAAAATAATCTAGTACTCTTCTGTGTATTTACTGTATAGTAGAATGTCCTTAGATAAGTGGTTTTCCTCATCATCATCAGTTTCTTGTCTATAAACTAGAATGTGATCATTTCCCCTCTATTCCATAGTTTAGAGGAGAGATTAGTGAACATTTATAAAATATTAATTTATATCCAATAAATCATAAACTATTTTTAATTTTTTACTATAACATGATGGTGAATATCCACTTGCACATCTGTTACCTCGGAGTGAGCAAGTCTCTTAAGTTAGAAAAGAAAGTTCTAATGCTGGCATCTTAGACCTTTCTTGAATAGCAGCTAAACAAGAAAGTACACTTCCATTTCCAAAATTTGAAAAACAAATTTTACAATTTTATGATCCTTGGTGTGAAGAAGAAACCCCCAAATAAGAAACTTTCTTAAAATTTGGTCTGTATATTAAAATTTTCTACAAAACTGTATTAAAACCTCTGCCTAAAACCATATTACATGTACTATATATAGATATTTTTAAATACCTGCTTCTGATAATGGGAACTTTTTAAAAAGTTAGTTCTGAGATATTCTCTTACTAGTGTAGTTCTCACACATTACGAGAGAGAAGGTTGCCAGGCATTTTCCTGGACCTTGCATCAGAATCACCAGGAAATCTTTTAAAAAACATCCCTTCTCCCTTGAAATTCAGTAAATCCAGGAGGGGATTAGGAATCCGTATTTTTAAATACTCCCTTCTAGACTGAATCCAAGGCAAATTTTAGAATAACTAAAGCATCAAGTGTATTCCTTTCAAGTAGCATCCTTACTGGAACCACTTGTTCTTCGAGCACGAAACCAAAAAGATAGAGTTAAAAAATAAAAGTATATAATATACACGGTGTAATGTGCCTTTTTCTAGCTACAAGGTGATGAGAAAAACATCATTAGTTAATGTGAAGTCTGAGAAAGATTGTTGCTGGTGGCTGACACAAAAAAAAGCCACTGAGTAGCTGAAAACTCAAAATATGTATCTTTTAAACCAAGTCAAGAAATTAACTCTAACTTTTGTAAATTTTACTGAACTTTCTTTTTATTTTGTTTTAGCTCAAAAGGAATAAAGGTGGTCCTTTTCACTTTCCCACCTGGGAAAAAGCTTTACAGGTTTGTAATTTTAACCAAATCATGGCTGCCCCCTGGTGGCTGCTTATCCCAATTACAAGGTTTCTAAAGAGGCTTAAAGAAAAGTCTAAAACTTCAAGTTTCATCTTTGAAGTAGGAACAGAAACTAAAGTTGGTCTCTGAATGTCCTCGTATACTCATTCTTGTAAAGTGACTATTCCTGGGCCTTTAATTTATTTCCTGGGGCATCTATAATTTCGGAAGTTTACTGACTTTGAACTCTGTTGCTAAAACAACACAAGTTTTTTAAATACTTTTTTGACTTTCTACATTGGTATATTCTTTACACACCATATAAAAGGCCCCCTTAATCTTAGATCCTGCTACAAACCCACCCATGGGTCCTTACTCTGCATGCCTCCCAT
Source organism: Avahi laniger (assembly GCA_963575035.1). Taxonomy (NCBI): domain Eukaryota; kingdom Metazoa; phylum Chordata; class Mammalia; order Primates; family Indriidae; genus Avahi; species Avahi laniger. The sequence continues at coordinate 22,279 of CAUYSK010106733.1, forward strand.
CCTGTGTCCCCACAGGCACAAGGCTGCTCCTGCCCCCAGCAGCAGAGGCAGAATTCTCTGCTACGGAATTGGGTCCACACCCACGCTCTTGTAGACAGTCTTACTTATCACACAACCAGGCCTGCTAAAGCCTCAGCACCTGGGCAGGTAAGCTTCGGTAAATTCTCTAATCCGGCTACTGCTTCCCAGTTTGCTGACCTCCTGGCTCCTGAATCACCAAGTGTTGAGATCCCAGGCACTCCCTGTGATCACTGCCCAGCCTGTTCGGGAAGTGGCACTCACTTCGGGTAGAAGGGTCATTGACTTGGTCACCCTAAGTTCTCACCAAGTGAGGATTCCTTCCAAGACATTCGTGTGCCAGACACAATTCAAATAGAAGTGCTCATATACAAACTGAATAGCTGGCATTTAATTACACTTTAAAAAAAAAAAAACGGACAGCTCTGTTTTTCTCATAACTGGCTCTTTTCTCTTTGTTGAAATCTAAGTATAATCTTTTATGCTTCTTTTTTTAAAATTACCATATTATAAACAAAAGGTATTTAAAGGAGGACAATCAAAAGTAACTGAATTTTGGTAGACAGAAAGCAAGAAAAGTTGGGCATCTATTTTCCTATTTGACCAATATTCTTAAAAATACCAAACAAATTTAAGGTATCATTACTAAGTAATCACACACTAATAAAAAAAAAATCACTCACTAAAAAGGGGCTAGAAGTTAGAAAGAAAAGCTTCTTAAAGTAAATCACCAACAGAAAGAAAAATCAGCTAATCTGCAATGGTAAATATTTATTCCTTGTGGTACACATCAAATATACAGTGGTCTACATCAGAATAATATTTATTCACAAAGCAGAATGAATTATTTACATGTTACTGTGAAGCCATATACCACACATTTTTTTGAAAGGCTGAAGCATACCATACAAACATTACTGAAACTAACAGAGTAACTATATTTATTAAAAGCTATTTAGTAGCTATAACCATATATATGATTTATCTTTCCACGGAAAAAAGCACTTTTCAAATAGTATGTACCATAGGGCCCCATTTAAAAATATTTCTATTTCTTGTTTATATTTATACACAATCCAACACATTCATAAATCTGGAAAGATATATATTAAATTTAAAATATTTCTGGGCAGCAGGTAATGTTTATTTTTATTTTCTTCTCTTTACTTATCTGTATTTTCTCATAAAGAATTCCAATATTTAGTACTTTGAAAAAGTTATAAGTAATAGAAAAGAAAGTAACAATATGCCATGCTAATTTTTAAGTATTATCTGGGGATACCACCATGTCCCTTCTTTAAGAAAGATTGGTGTTACTTAGTAAATTAGAAGAAGCTTTTCTTGTTTGAGGTCTTCTCAGAGGATGAGGGGTGGAAGTAAACATAGAGCACTGTTCCAGGATCTCTACTGTTTCCATCATTTTTTAAACCTGAAATTCCTCTACGTCTTCACATTCTGGACTGACAAAGAAAAGAGGATGTTTTGCAATAATCAGCTTTTGCTGCACTCTGCTGGAACATTCCCTGATGTTCTCCAAAAAATGATCAATAAAGTATGGTTAGGTCTTTGCCGCATCTGGTTAAAATGTTCTCATGGAGGTTTACACATTTTTATAAATAATTAAGAATATTTTTATCTAATAAAAGTGATATAGTTTAAAAACATACACACCAAGTATCATCATTCTCACATATTAATAAATGGCTATACATGCAACAGCTGATTATGATATGGTAGAGGAAGTATTTTAGAATAGTATATGTTTTGTACTCCCTGAGAGCTACATCTTTTCTCCTGTCTTCTAAACAAATTCAAAGATCTATCTTCAATCCTGTAAAACTTGCTGTAAACTCTCTGGATGTACCTAACTGGACTCACAGTTTGTAGAATCATTCATTACATTTAAAAATTAAAAAAATATTCTCACAAAATTAAAGCAGGCAGTCTTGCAGTTTGTTGGGAAATAGCCAAATGACTTACACCTGCTTTATCTAACTACCAATCCTTCAGTTTTTACTTTTACTTCCTCCCCCAAAACACACCTGCAGTCCATATTCAGCATGAAGTTCTTTCGGTGAAAAGCAAATCAATTTGTGTAGGCCAAAGATTCCACAAAACAGTGTCGGGAGAGGCCTTGGTAATACACATGCAATGGGAAAGAATCATGGCCAGCTTATTTCAACAGTCTTCCATGGGCAGCGAGGAAAAACTTTCACCTTAGCCCCATCTTGGGAGTTGCAAACACAGATGTTGGCAAGAATCCCAGCATACACAAAATACTTCTCAATTTTTACTAATACCTGCTAAAATTATGTTTTGGCCTCTCTGCCTGGAAAGAAAAGTCTGGAATGACCCCTTCTTTTGACTTCATAATCTGCATAAATCTCTCGAAGAGAGTTCACAAGGAAAGTTTCCATGGAATATTTCTTTTGCAAAAAAAAGGAGGCTCCTCAGTGTCATCTCTATCTCTGCGGATTTCTCTGCTGCACTACCAAACAAGAGTGGGGAAATGCAGGAATCCATAGGCCACGGAACAAAAACGCTCACCAAATGGCCTCAGCATGGGTTCCTGCCCAAACCTTCCAACAGTATCATAAGTCAAGTGCATACTAGTGCCCCCAGGTGTCTGTGCTGTGCCAGGCAGCAAACTCAGACCTCACCACCAAAATAGCCAGGATCTTGTTTTGTAAATGACCTGCTGTAAGATGACAGTGCAATGTAGAGAAGACAGTGGCCTGGCAAAGGGGAGTCTGTACTGATTAAGCATTTAGAAGGGTCAGACCCTGAACCAGCTCTTCAAATCCATTATCTCATGAAATCTCACAACGTCCCCAAGATAGAAAATCATCCCAATTTTACAGAAGAGGAAACTGAGGTTCAGAGACCTTCAGTAACCTGCCCGAAGTCACGAAGGTGGTGAGCAGTGAAGTCAGGTTTGAAAACCAGATTGTCTGACCTCAAAATCTCTCTCAAAACCACCAAACTGCCTCAGAGACCCTGGTTCTTATCCCATCTCAACTATTAACAACTGGAGAGCTTTGGGCAGGTCATTAAATATTTGAGACTTCATTTTATTCTTCTGTAAAATGAGGTAACTGAACGTAATTTCCAAGACCTCTTTAAACTCCAAAAATCCATTATTCTCAGGATCTGTTCAGGTCTTTCTACCCTCTAGCCCCCCTACACCTTATTTGTTTTTTAATGTGACATGAGTATATAAACTCTCCAGGCTAAAATAAATTCCAAGGTAATCTTAAGGGCTTCATATGTCAACTCTCTACTGTTGAGAATAAAGTTAGCAATTATCAGTAATATTCTAGCTGAACATGGTGATTTTTAATGGAGTATACTGGTTATTAAATAAAAACAGGCTAAACAAAAGCACCAAATGCTATTAAGATATTTAGCATGGCTTCAGGAAATTTAAATCCCAAAAGTTATTTATTATTTATTTACTTCAAGTTAGAAAAAAATACTAAAAGAAATTATCTAACGTACGTGGAATGAAGTAATGAGAGGTGTTTCTGCCACACTACCATTAAGGATCTGATTTCACAACATTTTATTTTTATATTATAATCTCTAAGCATATTTATAGACAGTGACAATAATTAGAAAACTATTACCTTTAAAAAGCAAATGTTTTAATACTTTAGAATGAAAACAAGTTCCCCATTTCCATTAACTGCCTAATCAATTGTTTGGCCCTTAACCAAAGCATGGTTATTTCAAGAAGCAAGCAACCAACACTTTTAAAATCTATTTTCCTCAATAAAAGGTACATTTTATTTTATTACTGATGTACAAATTTAATTAAAACTTCAAGTCCACATTTTGCTTTTTAAGTGACAGATATTTTCATTAACTAGCAAATAGTTAACCCATTGTCACAAGCCTCCTGAAATAACGTGTGTGATGAAGAATAATTAAGGTAGCAAGGGCAAAAGGTTACTTAAGACTTTACTACAGTGTGAGCTTAAATTATAGGCTTTAAACAAGATGTAAGGACCAATGCACATGAAAAAAAAAGTGCAATTTTAATGGAATGCAGAACAAATTAACTTTTTAACATTTAATACTACCCAATTGCATAATGGGATTTTGCTAAGTGCTACAGGGAGCAGAAAATAAAAGTAGCACTGCAAGGTATGCTTGTTAACTACTTCAAGCTAAAGGTATTATTGGCCTGCTAAATGCTGTAGTAAATGGACATAGAGTGACATGAAAGACTCCGGGTTCTGCCATCTGATCGGCATGTTTTGTTTGTTATTCCTTTTTTAAAAGAGGGAAAAAGATTAAAAAACCTTTAAGGAGTTTTGTTAGCGTATTCCCAGAGTTTCTTCACCACACTTCCCTAGGCTGGGAAAGGCCTCTCCTGCAGAGTTACCTTCTCCCCTAGTAAGTCAACCAGAAAGGTGGCTACAAGATGCTTTCTAACCCAGCTCTCTCCATGGGGGCGGAGCCACCACTGCATTCCAGTCTCCACTGACCTAGAGAGACTGCAATTCAATCTGAGCCTCTTGCTTGTAAAGCAATAACCACAGGGCATGGGGGCAGCCTTTTGTTTTCATCCAATTAATTGAGCGAAAATGGTTTCCACTGTGAAAAGACCCTTCATGACCTAGCTCCAAAGCTTGGCAAAAAAGGAATGGAACACAAGCCTGAGCTTCGGAATTTCATTGCAAGAAGTCACGGTGCCAGACACTGGCCACACACTGGGTCTCCCAAAGGAGAGAACCTTTGCATGGTCAGTTCTTGCTCCTCATGGTCAGGAGTAAAAATACATCATCCATCTTGTTCCGACCAGGAGCCTTTCCACAGAAGTGGCACGCTATACATCCTAAATACACTCTCCACATCTCAAAGTCCGCATAATAACCAGGAGTGAATGAACACATGGATCTGTCCATAAACACACATTTGTAATCAAAAACCTATTTTTTAGTATCCAGAGGAAGCAATACCATGTTACTTTAGAGAGCACTGATTTAATGTTAAATTTCCTCCAAAGATGTCAGGGGCTGTACTCATTCATTCATTCTATAAACTTTGAGGTACTTATCCTATGGCAGGCACTGTGCCTGGTAGAGTGAACAAGACAGATATGGTCCCTGACCTAACAGAATTTAGGACCTAGTGGTTGCATATTGCCACAAGTAGTCTCAATTACCTGGGCTTAATCTTCGGTCAAGGAGACACTCCCAAAGAACTTGGCTCAATGAAAGACTGGCCATTAGAAAGAGAAAATGGTATTAAGACTTTTGTTTCCAAAGATTTGCACTGAAAACTCAGTCTGATTAGCCAGAAAATCTCCTTTCTTAGGGTCAAGCATATACTAAAACATTCTTAATTACCATGCTCTTGACAGATTCTGCTAAACAGCTATGACAACCTCTGTCTTATATCCCGAAAAGAACCTCAGAATCTTTCTCAACCCAGCATTTTCAAAAGAAGCATAGGAAATGAAAATTATTTGCTAGCGTAATCTTAGATTGCATTAAACGAAAAAGTTTTTATACCCAACAGAAGGCTGGACAAGATGACTAAGGTAGGTTGCAATGCCTTGAATCTAGGAATATGAAATTCTAAAAAGAGGAGGATTCCAACTTAAATGAATTACAACATTCCAAAAGTGTGTTTATTAGTAGGGTATTTAAGCCCACAGAAGGAATGTCTTCAGTGAGACAATGCTATAAACTATGTTTATTTCACAAACCAGTCCTCAAACAACTCTTTTAGCCCATAATGTGCCAAAACTGAATCAGTACACATTTGAAATGAAAAACTAATAGAAAATAATAGACTTATGAGGGGTTAGTATATTATTCACAATAAAAGTTTAAAACAGCTTTGTGGACTAGATCCAAAAATCTAACAAGCATGTTAAAATGCAGTGCTATTGCAGCTATTGGGGTGCATATCTCATCTTCCCAACTAGACCGGAAACTACTTGAGGGGAGCAACCATTTCAAATATACTTTATATCCCTCCCTGACTCCCCACTCAGTGTCTCTAATAAATATCTATTGAGTAAGTACAGACATTTGACAGATCTGTCATTTGATAGATTTTCCTAGAAAGAAACCTAGGAGCATCAGGAAAAGGTACAATGAGGCTTCAGTGTCATGTTTTGCTCACTAAAAGGAGACAGTTGGCTACCTCATCCACTGCCTCCATGGGACTTAGAATGGCCATTTACACCTGTAATATGCTTATAAGCTATGGAGTCAGAATAACTTGGAAAACCCCCCTGGACTGTAACCTGGACAATGATAGGGACCAGGGCTGTCTTTTACACTGTTGGGGCCTCAATGGCCTAACACAGTGGCTGTCACTGTGCATCACAGCTCAGTGGTCTGGCACATAACAGCACTCAAATAACATTTGTTGAATGAATGAATTAATTAATTAATAACTATAGTCTCCAGGCAATAGCTTTTAACAGTTCCTCTAGGATCTGTACTTGTCATTACAGTATCCTAAATGTATATAGCTTCTCAGTCTGCCATTTTTTGAAATTTTATAAAAAAAAAAGAGCAATTTCCCTTTCCTTTTATAGTTTTATAATAAGAAAAAAAGACAACAGAAACTTGATGGTAAAAGGTAACTGAACCTCAGGCTTGGTGTCAGGAGACAACACCAGTTGCGGAGGCTATCAAGCAGAAGGCAGGAAGGATCCGCGTGAGAGAGCAGCCTGATCTCACCATGTGGGAATGCAGGCCCTGTGTGGCCAGGACTTCTGAGTTTTCAATAGAAATTTTTTAAAGTCCCCTAGTTTTTTAAGTTTGGCAACTATTAAATGTTTTAATAAAAACATCGTGTGAGCCAATTCTGATGTCTGGTCAAGAAGATGAAACCAACTTATTCCTATGCTGCTCCTAAACGCAGAAGAAGGAGGGAGCACTCCACTTCCCTGAGAGGGTGTAAGCAAAGCTAAGAAGGCTGTAAATTAGGGATACAACAAACAGGAGGCTGAACTTGGCAACCTCAAAGGCTCCTTCTAAACTGGAAAAATTATCATAACTAGGGCAGTGGTTTTCAAACTTCTTAAAAATTGAAATCATAATTTCAAATTGAAGCCCAATACATAAAACAAACCAAAAAAAAACCCCAAGGTATTCAGGTTGAAGGCTGACCTTCCTATTCTGTATCTTGATGGCCCACGAATCTCCACTGAGTTCTGGGGGTTCTACTAAAGCTCATTTTGGAAAACGAATTACTTTAGTGGTGGGTTTCTTAGGGTGAGAGGAACGGATGCAAAGTCTAGGGCATATTCATGAAGGGAGATGGACTTAGAGTCACAATTTGAAGTAAAAATATGCCTTGCAAAAGACTCAAAGGCAGGAAGAAATCTAGTAGAATTACAAGCTGAGAACTATAGTTTTCCCCATATTCCTCGAGTTCAGAAAACATGTGTAAGAGAAAATGCCACTATGAGGCTTAGAGGCAAACTAGATGAAGCTACTTAAAAACTGAGACCTGGACTGAGCGCTGTGCCCTTCAATCTCCATATCCAACATCAGACCTATAAGAGGAACCAGCTCATCCCAAGTGTCAACAAAGACAGGAACCAAGGCCTAACCACACTACAGAGTCACATCAAAACAACAGGACCCCATTTTCATCTAAAAAACTGGCAAAGATTTTTCTTTTAATGATAATTCCCATGTTGACTGAGATACTATTAAGTGGACTTCCTTATGTGCTACTGGAGGGAAAGTAAACTGATACAGCCTTTCTGAAGGGAAACGTGTATCAGAAGCCTTTACAAATACACATGCACCTTGGCCCAGCAATTCAACATCTGTAAATTTATCCTAAGGAAATAGTCACAAAGGTACCAAGTTTTATCTTCAAAGATGTTCACTGCAGCATCATTTATAGTAATAAGGTGGTCAAAACGACCAAATTACCCAACACTAGAAAACTGATTAAATTAATTTTGACATAGCCATGCCATGTAGTATTGAATAAGATGTTATAATATTAATAATATTTATAATGACATGCAAAATATTTCTGAGATGAAATTAGGAGGAAATAAATAGGATTCCAAACACATTTTTATAAGATGTTCCCAAAGTTTAAAATAATGCATATACGTATACACACAAAGAGGAGAATGTTCATGGGGAATTATGAGTATTTTTCATTTTCATTTCTGTGTTTTTGTCTGAATTTTATAAATTTTCTACAATGACAATATTTTTGTTTTGTTTTGTTTTTGAATGAACATATGTTAAAGATTTATTTATCTGATGAATTAGAAAAGGAATCAGCAGAATGTTACAGCTGTTCCCAAAAGGGGGTGATAACCTCGATGCCAAACTCTTCTTGGGAGAGGACCTTCCTTGTCTTTAGAAGGCCACACAGTGTGGCCATAGCTTTTGTCCCTTGCTATCTCAACCCCCTGAGGAGGAGGCAGCTAGATGGAGGTGGTATCCTCAGGGTGCAAAGAGCTGCCACTACACATAGCTTTACAATGATAATATTTAATGTAATTCTTTTAAAATTTTTTCAAAACGTACATAAGATGAAAGAATTTCTGGTTGTTTTACTTTGTAAAAATTTTCTTTGTAGGTAGAAGTTAAACTGATTTCAGTATATAATCCAATCAAAAGTCATTCACTGTTAACACCTTATTTTAGTAATTTTCCCCTTTTTCTTTCTCTCCTAGACACCGAGAGTTGTAGGAATGCCTGGTTCTCCATACCTTTACTATTGAACCTGTATCTTATCTGGACCAGTACTTGATTGGAGGCTACAGGAACTGCCATTTAACCCATTACCTAGTGTTGACTATGAGGAATCCAGAAAAATTAACTCACAGTAAAAATGAGTTGACTCTTTTTCTATTTCCTGGGTATCCAATTGTTACATGACATTACCTATTACGTTATATCAAACATTGAGGTCAACAGCTTTCAAAACTTTATGGAGGATCATTTTTATTTTAAGAATAAGAGCCAAATTCAAGGAAGAATGCTATCAAACTAGAGACCAAAATTTGGAAAGACAAAATACTTTATAACGTCATCTCTAGTCAAGCTCGTGAAAAACGTGCTTAAAAAAGAACTATAAACCTAATTGGGATGCAGCAAATTATTTACCTCAAATGACATAAAGCATAAACTTTTCAACTGCTTGCAACTTAACACCAGAAAGATGACGGAGCCTGTTCTTACTCCAAGATGATAATTGCTTTTAAGCACAAAAGGATCATAAAAATTCCAGTGACAAAACTGAGAGTCCCAAAACAACTTGATAGTTAAAACACAATCATAGCAAAGGAGTATTGTCCATAGTACCTGCAATGACTGTTTAATTCCAGGAGTGATAAAATAAATATAGGCGTGCAAGTTGTAAAGTGTGTATCTCATTATCAAAATAATATCCTGATACCAGAGAAAATTATTGGCAGAAACAGAAGGCATGCCTTCAGAAGCTCCCTGAAGAATTGTCAACTGCCCTGAGGCAGGACCATAGAGTTCAACAAATATGTATTGAGCACCTACAACATGCCACACTGGGCTCTATGTGAGGCCCTGAGACACAGTAGTGACAATGTCAGTTAGGTCTGGCAGTTAATCCTACCCTGGAAATAGACTAAAACCAGACTGAAAATCCACATCAACTAAAATCTGTAGTACTTATCTACTAAATAGTTTGGGGTCCTGGAATAAAAATGACATGGAAGCATAGCTATGAATTTTTTCTAACAAGACGGGTCCTAGTACAAAAAATACATTATAATAATCTATGTTGAACTACATAGTTCCTATTAATTTCAATAAAAATGATTTATCTGATAATATATCTTAATAAAAATTACATTATGATGCAATTGCTCATATTTTACCTTGTCTCAAATAAATAAATAAATAGGTAGACAGACAGATAGAAGCAGCACCATTTTACTTTTTAAATATTTAAATGATCATCCCCAATGGCAAAAGACTAGACTAAGAGGTAATATTTGTCCATCTTTATATATGTGTGTGTGTGTGTGTGTGTGTGTGTGCGTGTGTATATATATATTTTTTTAGATACAATCTCTCTCTGTTACCCAGGCTAGAGTACAGTGGTATCATCATAGCTCACTATAACCTCAACTCCTGGACTAAAGCATTCCTCCTATCTCAGCCTCCTGATTAGCTGGGACTACAGGGACATGCCACCATGCCCAGCTAGTTTTTTTTAATGTTTCAGTAGAGATGGGGTCTCATTTATTTGTCCAGGCTGCTGTCGAACTCTTGGCCTCAAGTGATCCTCCTGCCTTGGCCTCCCAAAGTGCTGAGATTACAGGCATGAGCCACTATGCCTGGCTCATCTTTATAATTATTATCTATAAAAGAAAGTCATGTTCCTTGGGGCTATAAATCATATAATAAACACCTATATACACATCTTCCAAGCACGAAGAACCCTATACATAATAGTTGCTCAGTAAATATTTGAAAGAACAATTTCTTAAACTGAATCTCTTAATCCCTAAATTTTATTAAAGAAATACTCTATTCCTTCTAAGAGTTCTTCCATTTTACTATCCTGAACTATTCTGACATATCACATTGAACATCTGTAGATAGACTAACACTTCAAGACTCAAAACCACCATATGGTACATTTCCTAAGATGAATCTGAAGGAGTCAAATTAACTACACACATAAGTTTATATGAAAAGCAATAAGAAATATTCTATTTTTTGTTGTTTCTTGAAATCTGATGAAAATCTAAGTTTAAATTTAAGTGTATAGGAAAAAAGAATAAAAATGGTTTATCTCAAGAAGATGTTGCAGTTTTTAAACTAGCTCCACAAAATATGAGGATTTCATCTGCATTTAGTGTGCCTAACAATAAAGTTTGTGGACAAGCAAAGTGCTGAAACTTTGTCAAGAAATATTTTAAATATTAAAAAACTATGTCAACCCTTGTTCTGCTCATGACTAAACTTGATATAATCAAGAAAAATTAGTTTCGGATGTGAGATACTTCAGGGATTTGAAGTAGTTCACTAAATAGGAAGCTAAATCCAATTACTTTTCTGAAGATTTGGCATCTTTAACTGAAAACCAATATTTCAATTAACATTAGACAAATATCCAAGCTTATCCACATGTTCCAGGCATCCTCTCTGGCTAACAAGTAGGCTGCATTTCTGTATATAATTATTCCCATATGCATATGTATGGTCTGCATTATACTGGAGATATACAAGGGGAAAAAAAAGGAAAATGTTAAATTCTTCTGTGGTCCATTTCTGCATGTGCACACCCCAAATTTAACCTTCTATATAATTTTATCTTCGTTTCTAAATTAAAAACATGCCAATACAAATCTGTTTTTTTAATATGTGATATTTAAAATTATCTAAATGGTATTAATGTCAAAGGCACGCCCTAAATCACTTGAATCTACCCAGAAATTACAAACAAAGAAACAAAAAAATAGCTTCATCATCAAATATTATTGCCTTTAGCTGAAAAGTGATTCAAATACTCTGACCCAGATTACTTATCTGCGTGGCTCCCTTAACTTCAAGGGAAACTTTCCGAGCAAGAGTGGCATCAAGGAGAAAAGACGCAGTTCACTATCAAACAACAGAAGCTCTTCAAAATGGAAGAAGAAATCCCCAAGAGTGGGGAACATGGTTAGCACAGCATATACGCCTATAACTCTAGGTTGTCAAATTCATTTCATCTCCTGTTATCTAAATCAAAAGTAAAATTTTACATTAATGCTATGCTATGTAACACAGCATATAATTTTTCTGACTAGAACTTTTAGATCAAGCAATATCTATTTATTAAGAACCAACAAAGAATATTATCATGGCAGCAGTGTTGTATCATGCAGTGTTTAACTTTAGAAATTATTTTCAGTTTATTTTCTAAGGGTGAAGACCTTTTAACAAACTAAAAGAATGTATGTATGCATATGGATGTGTGTGAAGGTGTACACGTTCAGTAAAATATCAGGTATGCGATCTCAATCTTTCGATAATGTCGTCCATCCAAAACAATAATAAGAATCATGGGGGAATCACGGAGAGAATAAGGAAGCAACATGCTTAAACTCCCAAAAGGGATCATAAATAAAGCTTATGCCCTAAAACCAACTCACAAAAAGCACTAACAAGAACTTTAGGCCCCTGCTCAGTACCCACTATTCTTAATTTATATATCAAACAAACAAACTTGGTAACCCATTTCCTAAACCTACTAAAACTAATAAAATAGGAATCAACAGGACTATTACAAACCACGAAAAGAAAGAAACAGAAAATAATATGTCAAAATCCAATAGAAAGCAAGAACTTGGATTTTATATTTTTTAAATATACACAAAAGAATTTTAAGTAGTATATTTGTCTGGACCATCTCCTGGAAGGACAAACAATACTTGATGGGCCTTAAATGTCAGAACACCACCAGGCTTAGTCCTCAGACCTGTTTTCTGCTGCAGTGTTCTCAAATTGAGTCATGACCCATATCAGCGGTATATGAAATCAGTTAAATGGGTCATAAACATGTTTTTGTGTGTGATGGGATAGGACATTCTAGTTAAAATACCTATACTCACTGAAGTACGGAGTATTCATTGAAGCAGGTAGAGACTATCTCTGTTTAATTCGTACTACCTCTCTCTTCACAGTACCTAACAAAGGGTTAGTATATAAATAAGCAACAAAATGTCCTATCAGGAATATATGAACCATATATTAATAGAAATCATCTAGACAGTGAGAGCATATCAAGTGAGAAGAGCAGCAAATCTGGCAGAACATCAACATATAAAGGCAGGAGAACAAAAAAGAAATGGTCACAGGAATGGCTATGTTTTTGAGGTAACCAGGGAAGATTTTCAAAAAAGTAGGATTGGACAACAGTGTCAACCATGACAGAAAGGCCATATGATATTATAACCAGAAAAAAAAATTCGTTAGATTTGGCAATCAAAAGGTCAAGGGTGACCCTGGTTCAGAGGCAGAAGGAGAAGCCACACTAAAAGTGAATAGATAATTAAAGAAGACACAAGTAATGAGAAGATATCCTGTGTTCATGGATTGGAAGACTTATATTTACATGTACATATACCTAAAGCAATCTACACATTCAATGCAATCCCTATCAAAGTCCCAATGGCATATTTTGCAGAAATAGAAAAAGTAATCCTAAAATTCATATGGAATCACCAAGTGCCCTGATGAGCCAAAACAATCTTGAGAAAGAAGAATAAAGCTGGAGGTCTCATACTTTCTGATTTCAAAACACATTACAAAGCTACAGTAATCAAAGCAGTATGGTACTGACATAAAGTCAGACATACAGACCAATGGAATAGAATAGAGAGATCAGAAATAAACCTATACACATACAGCCAAATGATTCTCAGCAACCAATCAAAAGGAAAAGGATAGTCTCCTGAACAAATGTTACTGGGAAAACTGAATATCCATATGCAAAAGAAGGAAACAGAACCCTTATCTTACAACATACACAAAAATCAACTCAAAGTGGATTGAAGACCTGAAATTATAAAAGTCCTAGAAGGAAATGTAGGCAGAAAGCTTCATAATATTGGGTCTTGGCAATGATTTCATGGATATGACACCAAACACACAGGAAACAAAAGCAAAAATAGACAAGTGAGACTATATCAAATCAAAAAGCTTCTGTGCAGCAAAGGAAACAACTAACAGAATAAAAAGGTAACCCACAGAATGGAAGAAAATATTTGGGAATCATATATCTGAAAAGAGGTTAATATTCAAACTAATTTCTATAGCTCAATAACAAAACAAAAAAAAAATCAAATAACCCAATTTAAAAATGGGCAAAGGACTTGAAAAGACATTTCTCCAAAGAAGCAATAAAAATTGCTAACAGGTATATAAGAAGGTGTTCAACATTACTAATCATAAGGGAAATGCAAATCAAAATCACATGAGATATCACCTCACATCTGTTAGGATGGCCATTATCCAAAAAATAATAACAGGAAATAACAAGTGTTGGCAAGGATGTGGAGAAACTGGACCCCTTGTGCACTGCTGGTGGAAATACAAAATGGTGCAGTCACTAAGAAAAACAGTGTGGAAATTTCTCAAAAAAGCAAAAACAGTTCTACTATATCATCTAGCAATCCCACTTTTGGATATTTATCCAACAGAACTGAAAACAAGATCTCGAGGAGATATTTGCTCTCCCATGTTCATTGTGGCATTACAACAGCCAAGAAGTGGAAACGACCTAAATGTTCATTGACAGATGAATGGATAAAGAAAATGCGGTATATACATACAATGGAATATTATTCGGCCTTAAAAAAGAAAGAAGTCCTTTTATAGGCTACTCAAGGATGAACCCTGAGGACATGAGGCTAAGTGAAATACATCAATCACAGAAGGATAAATACTCCCTGATCCCACTTATATAAAGTATCTAGTCTAGGCAAACTCCTACAAGCAGAAAGGTGTTTGCTAGGGGCTGGAAGGGAGGGGGAAATAGGGAGTTGTGCAATGGTATAGAGTTTTAGTCATGCATGATAAAAATGTTCTAGAGATTTTCTGTACAACAATGGACATATAGTTAACAGCAATACTTTACACTTAAAATTTGTTAATACGGCAGGTTTTATGTTACAGAGTTTTTTAAACTACAGTGTTGTTTAAAAATGGGGTAGAGGAATGAAATGGGAGGTGAGAAAGCAGAGAAAATAAAAGTACAGTAGATAGTTCTTATGATATAAATGTGTCAAAAAGAGAAAAAAAGGATGGGTTACATCTAGAAGAGAAACACAATGAAAAGTTGCAGGAAGTAAGTCTAGGTTGGGATAAACCTCAACACGCTTTTTAGGCTGTAAAGAAGGAAAAGAGAGAGGGAAAGATCAAAATATAAGAGTCAGAGCAACTAACTAATAAATCAGTACTCCAGAAGCCAATGGAAGGTCAATCAAAGGAATCAAGGGAAGGGCTGAGTTTAAGAAGTAACAAGGAACCTCATCCTTTGAGACAAGAAGGGCAGCGGGAGAGTTGGGAATGAGTGTAGAAAAGTTTCTAGAAGGATTGGTGAGACAAGGGAGACATACCTGAGGTCTCAATCGTCCTGACAAGATAGGATACAAGGTTGTCTCCTCAGAGTGAGAGAGAGGGGGTTGAGTAATGGGCTCGAGGTGATTGCTTACATGTTTGAGAAAAATGGGAGAGGTGACTGATCAAGGCGAAGCCAGGATTTTGGGCAAATGAGTCTGGAGGAATGAATTTCAAGTGGCAGCAGGAAAAGAGAGAGTGTTCTGAGGAGGTTAAACTTCCTAAAGGAAAGGAAGGTACAGAGCAAGGGACTCATGGTACAGGGAAGAAAACTTTTGAGATTATCAGTACTAGATTCCATGTGCTAAAGAAAACAAGGAACATGGAAATAAATTGAAGAATGATCCATCTCTTCTTTAACATCCATCTTTCTCTGTGAGTCAATTCGTCAAACAGTCACAGAGTACTTCTCTCACTATGTCACTGTTCTGTGCACTGCTGGGCAAGAGAAGAAACAGTCCCAGATGTCCCAGTTTATAACTCACCAGAAGAAAAGAGGCAAGTACCCAAGAAACTGTAACGTAAGGCAGAATGATATAAGTAAATTTCACTACGGAGGCTTAACAATCGTGCTCCTAAAGTTTAAAGGAGGAAGAGATCACAGATGTCTGGGAGGAGCAGGGTGAAATAGAAAAGGCTTCAAAGAGAAGAGGGACTTTGTGGAAGCTTCCATAAAGGAAGATGAGGGAAAGAAAAGAGAAGTTCAGGTAGTAAAAATAATAATACAAAGGCATGATGGGAGAAATGCACATAGTAAATTTGATCAAAAAAGGATAGTCTAATAGGCGCATGAAAAAATGTTCAACATCATTAGGAAAGTGCTAGGAAAATGCAAATTAAAACCACAATGAGCTACTATTACACATCTACTAGAACACCTATAATCAAAAAAACACAATAATAAACAATGGTGAGGATGTGGAGGAACTGGAACCCCCACACATTGCTGGTAAGAATATAGAAAGGTGCAACCACTGAGGAAAATGGTAATAGAATATTACCAGAACTTCAAAAACATTACATTAGCTAAAAGAACCCAGATGCAAAAGACTACATATTGTATAATACCATTTATATGAAATATCCAGAAAAGGACAACTTACAGAGATAGAAAGTAGAGTAGCAGTTTCTTGTGTTGGGGTGGGAGTGAGGATTAAGTATAAATCGGCACAAGGGAGCTTTCTGGAGAATGGTAAAGTTCTAAATTGGATTGTGGTGATAGTTGCACAACTGTATACATTTATTAAAAATTCTTAAATGGTACACTTACAATAGGTGAATTTTGGTATGCAAATTATGTATCAATAAAGCTGTTGAGTTTTTTTTAGGAGGATAAGCTAGCTTGATTGGCATGTAAATTCTGTAGAAACAGGAGTTAAGATTAGAAGGAGTTGGGTGCAAGTCTTCAGATATCTTTGAATGTCAGAGTGGTAGTCTCAATTTAATCTAATAGACCACAGGGATGGCCTGAAAGTCCTGGAATAGGATAAGACAAAAACAAATAAACTACCGATAAAAACGTTCATAAAATTAACCTTATATAATGTGTCAGACAAGTAGTTGACACATTTGACCATAAGCACCAGGACCTGTGGCCTTCCTTGAGACCATGACCTCAACTTAACAAGGACAGATCCTCTTATATACCTTTACCTTGAATCACAAAGGTGGGATAAAAGATGGAAGGTGATGGCCAAAAGCCAGTCCTAGATGGAGTGGGGGTGAAGGGAAATGGAGAGATCAATATTTTGATGGGGGGGGAATATATTTCCCTTCAGTCTAGTATCCTGCTATAAGAGATTTAGAAATTATATAAAAGGAAAATTAAAACCAAAAATACAGGTGGCCCATCAGGGAGCATGGTGAAGTTGCATAGCTGATGATCTTACTGTATGGTATTATATTAATGATTCTCAGGTAATATATTTATCCATTTAAATCCCTTCCAAGTGAAAAATTCAGAGTGCATTTCTTTTAAATACATTAAATCATTTTTCCTACTATTAAATTGTTCCTGGATATACAGCTGGGCCTCACAAAAGTATCTTTAAAATTACATCACCTCAGTTTAACCTTGGTTACGTTTGGTACTTTCAAACAACACTCTGAGCACTATTAGCTGTTTTTATTAATATACAAAGAAATACATATCGGTGCTGATATAACTGTTCAGCTATTCATAGATATAAAGACAGTACATATTTTTCTTTGGTTGAGAAAGATAACAAAATGATCTCTTTGGGAAACTGGCTTTGTTTTCCTTTATTTAAAGAAAGAGAGAAAATGAAGGCAAAAGAAGGAAAGTGGAGGGGAGGGTTGTGAGGGTTATAAGGACTGTAATAATTGTTAATTCACAATTCAAACCATTCAGAACTCCATTTGCAGAAAACTAGTACAAAAGGAATAATTGTGCTAGATGGGATTAAACAGGAAGATAGATAACATAAATGAAAGAAATCCTCATACAATTACAGATAATTGGAGGCCACTTATATATTTTTCTCTCATCACTGACACCAAAAGATAAGATTTTCATTTCCCTATAATAATGGGCCCATTAATAGTTTTATTGTAATATTAGAAACATCTTACTTTTGAGTATATCTCAAAGGGACTAATTTTTTTAAAAGATCAAACAACAAACAGAATGAAATTTTGGCAGAAGAGGGCCCCTGATTACTTCTGGCTTAGAATGCTTTATTTCAGACAGGTGATCAAATTTCTGAATCTGATAAACTTATCAAGATAAAAATCCTAATATTAAATTTACAATATAGGCAGTTGTTCAAGTTAACACTAGCAAGCAGAAAACTCAAATATGAATTGAAGAACATGCAGATAAAGAAATATGCATTCAATTTATAAAAAGCATACATGTCCCAGGGAAGTAAAGCATACCAGATGGTTATTAAAAGTAGAATGTTTTTATACGATAATAGGCCTGTTCTCCCCTTGATGTATGTACAACCCCCATTAATGTCAATTAGCATTACATACCTAAATCCAGGGAAGCATAATGCCAATGTTATAATATTACTTTGGAGTTAGATATCTTGTCTGAAATTAATTCAGTTGCACAAAGCCCTGTAGATCATTATCTTTACAGTCACCCAGTAAATGCTGACTGGCTAACCACACCCCAGTCTAGGAGATGGCATGAGATGACCCCTAAGGCCCCACTGGTTTCTGAAATTCTAAACTGAAGAAAATTTAAGATTCCAAGTCCCTTAACATAACCATGATGCAAGTATAATAAATATTTATTGAGAATTTTACTAGAAGATAAGTACCATGCTAGGTGCTACTCAGGTTTTAAGGAGTCCACAGATGAAAGTGAAGAAGGTGAAGCTCAGAGAGATGAAGTGACATACCCAAAGTCAAAGAGCCAGAAAGAGCTGGAATTCAAGTCTATTGACACAGAATTTGATGGCTTTTTTTTTTTTAAAGACAATATCTGAATGCATGGTTCATATAAGCAAAGGTTCCTGGTTGTTTCCTGATCACCTAAAATTGCCTCCCAACTACCTACTACTATACACATCTAGTGAGTGAAAATCATTGGGTCAGTGATAGTCTGTTCATGAACAATAAATGAAAAGGATTAAAGGACAGAAAAAAATTCAAGAAAAGAGACATTTCAAGAAACGATAAAAAATTGAGTTGGCAACTCTTTGTACCTAGAACTGCCCTATCCAAGAAGGTAGCCACAGCTACATGTGGCTATTCAGCAGTTGAAGTATGCAGCAAGTACAAAATAAACCAGGTTTTGAAGACTAACTATGAAATGTAAAATAAACTTTGATTACATGTTGAAATGATATTTTAAATATACAGGGTTAAATAAAATATATTGTTAAAACTAGTTTCACTTGTTTCATCTTACTCTTTTAATGTGGCTTCTAAGAAATTAAAAATTACATATGTAGCTCACATTTGTGGCTTTAAACAAATTTTTGTCAGACAGCATTGGGCCAGATCATCCAGCCACACACAGATATTGAATACATCAGTCATGCACTTAGAACAAACACACTTTGAATATTACGTTCCAGGTTGTACTCTAGCCTGGATGAAGAGCTCTAATTTGGCTAAGGAACTAGCAAGAGCCAGACAGAGCAAGAGAACACCCACTTTTATTCACATATTCATTCAAGCATACCATTCAGTTGTCTAATTGCTCTCCTTTGAGTCAGTAGGAACAAGCTAATTCATATGGAATGATAATCCAAAGCTCTAAGCATTCAGAGACCAGAGTTTATAGGGTAATAGAGGAGAGAAAAAAAGGCTCCCTCAAAATACTAATGAAGACTAGTTTGTGACTACATCCCATTTTTCATAAAAGTTATTATTTGTGGTATTATATGTGGTAAAATACATATAATATGAAATTTCCCATTTTAACTATTTGTAAGTGTACAGTTTAATATTAAGTACCTTCACATAGTTGTGAAAAAGTTATTTTTATGGTCATCAAATTATAATCATAATAACATTTTTATAAATTATTTAAGAATTTAAAGTCATCTAAAGTCAAACCATTTTCAATTTTTTGTATTCCTTCTAAATCTTTGCACACTTATCTATCATAAATACATCTACTTCATTATTGCAAGTTAATATACATTATTTCATAATCTGATTTTTTAATTATATGAAAAGTTTTATATCATTCCAATTTTTAAAATAATAAAACATAATAATATGAAATTATATCATATCTAATAGTAGTACTACAATAAACCCAATAATTTTCCAACTGGATAGCTGATTTACAATTTCTTGCAAAGGTAGTTAACATTGTAAATGAATAACTGGATGAATGTATTTTTGGAATGATTTTCTTGGCTAAATATTCAAGAGTAGAATTACAAGGTGGAAACATACAAACTCCATTTTTTTACTGCCATCTCACTCTTTTTCTTTTCACTTACCACTCCCATTCATCTACAAACACGTGATTGCAAATTTCTGTGTCCTCCTTATTCACCTGTTTATATCTATCACCTTTCCAGAAATAACTTTCTTCTAGCTTTTAAGTGATTATATGAAAAACAAGCCCAGCAACATCACCACAGCCCTGATAAGCTCCTTGTCAGCCTATCAGCATATCTTTTTTACTTGCCAATGGCAATAAGTACATTGGGTCTCTAAATGGTTTCATCATACATTCCTTTGTGTTATCAGCCAAAATCATGTTCATTTAAAGTCATGGACCAAAAAGCTCTTAGACTTCTACGTGACTTAAAATGATTTTATATATGTGTATTATACACACATACACACACATACACACGTACACATGCCATACAAATAAACAGAGTAGAAGGAAGTTAGGAAGTTTTAAGTACAGAAAAGTAACAAATAGCATACTCTAAACCACAGATCTCTGTTTAAAATGATGCCTAATAAGCCTCTGTTTTGTAGAAGAGAAAAATAAGCCAACTGTCTTTCTAGAACAATTAATGACTATCAGTCATTACATCACACATATGTCATCTGACACAAGTTTTTAGATCAGTAAACATGTTCCCTCTGCTACAACAGACGCTTAGTGTTCAAATGGGAAGAAAAAATCCCAGTACACATAAAAACATCAAAACATAAGTGTAACCATAGGGTAAGTCTAATTTGTCTAATTTCCCCTATTTCAATTTACTGAATCAATCTTGCTTTGACTAACAAATTTATGTGAAAATTTTATAACATGAACGAGAACCTATTTTTAAAAGCTTTTCTGCCAATAAGCATTAGCATTCAATGGCAAAGAAAGTGAACTTCAGTGTAAGTTAACAAATTAACAAAGCCACCTCTTTATGTGATACTCAAGTTTCAAATAATAGTATCAGACCTTGGAGAACTCTCGAAAAGATTGTTACCTTTCTGATAGGTGTATATATTAATACAATGAATATTAGATGATCATATATGCACATATATACAGCATGAATATGTACAAATAGTTTGTAAGCATCTCCTCTTTCTTTAACCTGATCATAATTTTCCTCAAGAAAATCCAGGATGTCTATGTCCCACCTGGCAATGATTACAGTAAAAATGCCACATGATATACTAAAACATGGACTTTGGAATACATTGCTTAAAATCTGTGTAACACTGAGCAAGTTTCTTAACCCAACTCAGGGTCTCGGGTTCTTCATCCATAAATAATACTACTACCCTTATAAGATGATGTTAAGTATTAAAAGAAGTAATAAATAAAATATACTTTGGACTCAACGGATGCTCCATAAATAAGAATTTCCCTTACTTTTTTTTTTTAGGTTCTCCAAAAATACATTCAGGTGATTGAGAAGGCAGTATTCCAATTTTACAAATGAGGAAATTTAGGTTTGTAATTACTGAAAAAAAGAAATTGTCAACATGGTTACATTCTTTCAACATTATGCTTCTAAAACTAGAAGATAAAAGTTCTTTCAAGAAGAATGATTTTCCCCCCAAATTCTAGAATACAAAGTAATTATCGAAATTGTGGTGGGCAACTGAAAAATCTTTATTTACTAGAGGCCAGATCCTTCCCATGAAGGAATCATGTAACACTTTTCCCAGAGTGACAGTCCTAGTCCCCACTCCACAGGCTGGTCTCAGTAAGGGGCACTTGGTAGATGCCCCCAATAAAATGAGATTGGTAGTAGATACTATGCAGGAAACATAAGCTAGTGAAAGTGAGATGGGAACGTGGTTTGGGGGGTTTGTGGGAACGCAGGTTGGGAGTTCCCATAGAGGATGTAGGAAATGACTTGTAGTTGAAAATAGGGGGAAATGTTTGGCTGACCACCTTCTGCATCAGAACTCAAAACTATTAATGGCACATCTTGAAGCCAGTGACCCACCTGTTAGAAATCTTAAAAAATAAAAGTGGCTGCCACCCACAATAGGCCAAGAGAAGGGTGATTGCAGGATGATGTTCCTAAATAACCCTTCACGGATGGTTGCTTCATTGCCATTAAACCAAGATACCTGCCCCAGAAAGAAGACCTTGAGCTGTCCAGAGGAGCTATCCCCTTTGCTTCATCTTTGGGGAAGCCTACAAGTGATTTTGGGGTTTGGAAATAAAGCTGTTCTGTATTTGAATCCTGCTCTGTATTTGAACTCCCAGTTGTCTTGTTCTACTCATCAAAATTAGTTAATATACTGACAGGGCTAGAACCAGCTACATTATTTGAGGTTCCCAGAGCAAAATAAAAATATGAGGCCTCATGTTCAAAAAGTACTAAGAGGCCGGGCGCGGTGGCTCACGCCTGTAATCCTAGCTCTCTGGGAGGCCGAGGTGGGCGGATCGTTCTGAGCTCAGGAGTTCGAGACCAGCCTGAGCAAGAGCGAGACCTCATCTCTACCAAAAATAGAAAGAAATTA